>JAEIFL010000307.1:0-150266 GCA_018901835.1 Scaptomyza graminum
TAATCAACACCTTCCAGAAGATAGTGTCTGGATTCACCAACCTCATTAAGGAGAGACGAAGATTTCTCTGATCACCAAACTCGGATCGTCGCAGGAATCCGGCAGTATACGACGGAGAAAATTAATTTAGATTAGAAGTAGCATACAAAAGAGCAAGAAATATGCTCGAATTATATAAGCAGAAAAATAAGGAATTATATGATTTAAAAACTAGGGACATAACTCTATCAATAGGAGATAAAGTTTTACTAAAAAACGAAGTAGGCCATAAGCTAGATTTTAAATACACAGGGCCCTATAGAGTTGAAAAAATAGCAGATAATGGTAATATAGTTATTTCCGGAAATAAGAGTGAAAACCAAACAGTTCATAAAGATAGGTTAAAAATCTTTAATTCATAAAAAAAAAAAAAAAAAAAAAAACAAGGTGTGGAGAAATATATATATAGTGAGATATCCAGGCATATCTCAAAACGTATAACATCTGCATGTAAAGCTCAAAACGAATAATAAACAACAGCTGCATATAAAGCTCAAAACGTAAACAACATCTGTCAAGCGTGAGAACGCAACGTAAGCATATTTCGTGGGAATGCATTTGTAAGCATATCTCAATTAAAGAATAAGATATATAAATCAAAGCAAGAGCTTTGAGTTTTTTGGAGTTTAATTTGGAATGCAAATAAGAGTGGACGTCTAACATTCGTCAATACTTGTAAATTGTACACAAAAACTCAACAACAATTATAATAAAGTTTGTGTTTACTTATTTTTTTTGCAATTACTATGCCAACCATTTATTATTGGCGCAGCCGGTAGGATATCAGTTTGAAATCGTGGAAAGTTCTAGTTAATGTAAGGATCAAAAGATTCTTAATTCGTTTTAGTATCTCGCGAACTAATCAGTGATATCCGCAAAATGACCAACGTGAACCTTTAAAAACTTTTCTTCGAAAAGAAATTAAAAAATCGCGAAAACATTTTTAGTGAAAATAAAAACAAAAATAAAAAGTTCTTCGAAACAAAATATGATAAACTGTTATAAGTGAAAAATAACAAAATAAATTTTATAAACCTAAATACAGGAAAAGTGTGGAAAAACTGAAAAAACATAATTTACTTTGAAAATTAAATTAAAATACAATAAAGTGTGTGAAGACATTTAAAAACAATCTAAAAAAAAAAAAAAATACTAACAAAAACAAAATGACCGCTGTACTAAGTGATGCCGAGGTCAATCAGGCCTTGTCGCAAATAAGGCAAGTGCCACAATTTAATGGAAATCCTGACGAATTAAGCGCATTTATCCGGAGAGTCGAATATATAATGCAACTTTACCCAACTACTAATCCACGTCAGCAAAATATCATTTTTGGAGCCATCGAGGTGCAGGTGATCGGAGAGGCCCAGCGTATCTCGCAGATATCGTATGCCAACACCTGGACCGAACTCAAGAGGGCATTAACGGAGGAGTATAAATCACAGACGCCGATCGAGGAGCTTCTCAGACATCTTTACAACACCCACTACAATGGAAATCTACGTAATTTCATCGAAGAGATAGAAAGTAAATCTTATAATATAACTAATAAGCTAACTTTAGAGAACAACCAAGGAAATACATTAGTACTTATATGTAAATGCCATGAATAATACAATAAAAGATGTAATTAAAAGAAAAATTCCTGATAGAATCTTTATGATATTAGCCAGATACGATATATCAACTAGCCACTTACTTAAAGCAGCAACACAACGGGAGGGATTATACGAAAATAGCACGATTGATACACCAAAACAAATAAAAATTTTCAAACAAATTATATAGAACCAAACATAATTTTAACATGGAATTTGCCCGAAACTAGTATTAATCAAAATTGTATGAATAATGAAATTAAAATTAAAGGAAATAATATTATAAAAATTTACAATTGCGAAATACAAATTCATGAAATTTCCATAAAATTTTTCAAGATTAGATTTTACACAGAATATTTATGTAAGCAATAACATAAAAAAAATTGAATCTTTATCCTATATTCAAACAAAAGAATTGATCAATAAGCAAACAAAATATAACAATATACTTCAAATAATAACTTTAACATTGTTAACAATTACTATTTTAAGCTTATTATTGTACTTAACATATAAGTCTAAAAGCTTACCAAAAACATTAATTTTAAAATATCAAAAGCCAAAAGAGCCAGAAATAATTAATGAACAAATAGAATTAAAATCCGAACAACCATCATTGTATCCAAACATATTAACCGCCTGAGGACAGGCAAATTTTTTAAGGTTGGGGGAGTGAGATATCCAGGCATATCTCAAAACGTATAACATCTGCATGTAAAGCTCAAAACGAATAATAAACAACAGCTGCATATAAAGCTCAAAACGTAAACAACATCTGTCAAGCGTGAGAACGCAACGTAAGCATATTTCGTGGGAATGCATTTGTAAGCATATCTCAATTAAAGAATAAGATATATAAATCAAAGCAAGAGCTTTGAGTTTTTTGGAGTTTAATTTGGAATGCAAATAAGAGTGGACGTCTAACATTCGTCAATACTTGTAAATTGTACACAAAAACTCAACAACAATTATAATAAAGTTTGAATTAGTGATTAAAAGAATAATAAAGTGTGTTTACTTATTTTTTTTGCAATTACTATGCCAACCATTTATTATTATATATATAAATAAAATAAATTAAAAACTAAAAAAAAAAAAAAAAAAAAAAAAAAAAAAATTATTTTAAAATACACTAAATAATTATAAGAACAGATTTAAAAAAAAAAATAAATAATAATTTAAATAAAATAACTCCACTTAGTTACGTTATTTTTCAAAAGGAGGGAGATGTAGTGTGTGCATATGTATATATGTGCAAAGATAAAGTAAGCATAAATATATCAGCAACACATTGTTATACAATACAAACAAAACCATTTCAAATGAGCGTGTAATATGATCGCTCACTTACGAGCTAAGCTAAGTCAGCATTCCCACGCTGACCACTTGTAGCATATACATATATACACAAGACTCTCTCTCTCTCCCGATTATGCTGATAAGACAAAATATGTACGAAGCCGCTCCGCTGCTGGCGTTACCGGCAGCGCAGCTATGCGGTTTAGCTATAAGAATTGATTTGAATAAAACACTCGAAAAACTAAAGTCAATCGGCACAGACGTGCCAGCGAATTATTTAACACTACAACGACGCATGTTTACAACACATTTATTTCATAACAATCGTGGTAACTATCGTGGTAGAGGCAATGGTAACTTCCAAAACAGAGGAAATAATAACTACGGTAATCAAAACAACAATTACCGTAGAGGCCGAGGAAATGGAAACAACAATTCCAACCGAAGCCGAAACAACCAAAATAACAATAATACAAACAATGTTAGAGTAACCCAGAACACTCAGGGAAACTCCCAACAACCCTCAGATATTCAGCAGTAGGAAATTATGCGGTTCATACCATCAATCTTAGTTTGAATATATTTGTAGACTTTTTCAATGTGAAGACAAATAAAAAACTGGTATTTTTAATAGATACTGGTGCAGACATATCTCTGTTAAAGGAAAATTCTGATATCTTTCATGATATCCAAATAAATAAGAAGATCAATATTCAAGGCATATTCCAAGACATAATACAGTCCAAAGGACTGATTTCAATAGAGATACAGACAGGTAAATACATAATTCCACATGATTTTCAGTTAGTAGATTTGCATTTCGCAATACCTTGTGATGGAATAATAGGCATTGACTTCATTAAGAAATTCAATTGCCAGTTAGATTTCAAACCAAATGAAGATTGGCTCATAATGAGACCAAATAATCTAAATTTCCCAATTTATGTTCCAATAACATACAGTTCTGGTAATAATTCCATTGTTCTACCAGCAAGATCCCAAGTAGTCAGAAAAATTCACCTATCATCAGATGAAGATAGTGTACTAATTCCAAACCAGGAAATTAAAGAAGGCAAACACAGTTGCAACAACCAAAAATGCGTTTGTCCGATTACTGAATACGACCAGTACCGATCAAGTAGTAGATATTAAAAATAGCGCGCCCAACGCTAAGTGCCCTCCGCGCATATTCAAGTGCAGACGAAATTATATCCGACTGACCTCTTCTCTGCTAAAACTACCTAAACAATAATAATTGATTAATTATTATAATATTCTTTATCAAATAGGCCGAGCAAAATTTTGCTCGTGCTTAGATTTAATGTCAGGATTCCATCAAATAGAACTTTAAGAAAATTCAAGAAATATAACGTAATTTTCATATCGCTTCACGCGATTACCTAATGGTTTAAAAATAGCGCCTAATTCTTTTCAAAGAATGATGACAATTGCATTTTCTGGTCATGAACCATCACATGCATTTCTTTAAATGGATGACCTAATTGTCATCGGTTGTTCCGAACAACATATGATCAAAAACCAAAATCATCAAAAACGATTTATGCAGAAAGAACAATCTAAAACTGCACCCAGACAAGTGCACATTTTTCATGCATGAAGTGACCTTCCTAGGTCATAAGTGTACTGACAAAGGTATTCTCCCAGATGACAAAAAGTATGATGTCATTGAAAAATACCCAGTCCCTACGGACGCAGACAGCGCTAGCCGATTCGTTGAATTTTGTAATTATTATAGACGTTTTATTAAAAATTTCGCTGAATATTTACGCCACATAACAAATTTAAGTAAAAAGGATGTCAAATTTGACTGTGCACCTGAATGTCAACATGCCTTTGAATAAAAAAAAAAAAAAATTAATGAGTCCTACATTATTACAAAATCCAGATTTTAGCAAAGAATTTTGCATAGTCACAGATGCAAGCAAAGTAGCTTGCGGAGCAGTTTTAACTCAAAACTAGAATAATATTCAGCTCCCAGTTGCATACGCATCTCGTCCGTTCACTAAAGGCGAAAGTAATAAAAACACAACAGAGCAAGAATTAACAGCAATACACTGGGCAATTACTCATTTCAGAACATGTATATATGGTAGACACTTCACTGTCAAAACAGATCATAGGCCCCTCACTTATTTATTTTCAATGGTAAACCCAAGTTCTAAATTAACCAAATGACGATGTACACAAAGTAGTGACCTTGCAAACGAAAGAAATGCTGTGTTACTTTAAGCATGGCAAACAAATCATTGCAAGAATAGATGTTAGCGATCTGTATGCAAATGGAGTTATTGATTTAGGTCAATTTTTTCAACGGCTTGAAAGCAAAGCCGGTGTACATGATATACGCGAACTAAAAATGGCACCGAATGACATAATCTTTGAACATGTTTCAATAGAATTATTCAAAAAAATGGGCAATAATGTATTAAAATTATTAAGAGTACGCTACTCAAGCCGATGACCAATATATAAAACGATATAGAAAAAGAAGCTATACTGTCTAAATTCCATAACGATTCAATACAAGGAGGTCATACTGGCATATCAAAAACTTTAGCTTAAGTACAAAGACACTACAAATGAAAAGTATGCGTAAAGATATAACAGAATACATACGTAGATGTCAAAAATGCCAAATGTCTAAAACGACAATACACACAAAGACTCCTTTAACACTGACAGAAACACCAATATATGCTTTCGACAGGGTAATTGTTGACACCATTGGTCCATTACCAAGATCAGAACAAGGTAACGAATATGCAGTAACGCTCATATTAGTAACGTGAACATTACAGTTCATTGACATTTTCTTAACTTGACCTTAAATTATAAAGTGAAATTCCAAAAAATTCCAGAAAACATGAATGATAATGTCAAACACATAGAATGGGTCTTGGATAAATTGTACGAAGCCAATATGAGGGTTTCGCGTGAAAATCACATTTTTTTCAAGGACAGCGTATAGTATTTAGGCTGCATAGTTACCCGCGGAGGCATAAGAACTTGCCCCAAGAAAGCAATCCGTAACTACGAACAACCAACCACACTATATATTTTTAAGCAATTCTCCTTTGTGTTTCTGAATCTATGCTAAGACCACGAGTACCAAAAGACGGTGAAAGTGACAGTAGTGGCGAAGAGCTCATTACATCCTACATAGAAAAAATGAATGAAGACAGAATTAAAGACTTGGAAGCTCAGGTGAACGCCTGTCTTGCCAATCAAAGCACACTTATTGAACAAAAACTGAAAGAACTAACAGCAAAATATGACAGCCTGAAAGTTAACACACCACAGGTAGAAGTGTTTCAGGATATTAAGATAGATCCAGAAATCGAATGTAGCGAACCTTCAGACATTGTAAGATCAATGTCAACATTTGAAGGGAAACCAGGAACCTATACTGCATGGAGGCGTTCCGCACACATACTAGCTTACCAGATTTCTATAATGGGAGCTCCCGGCATAACCAAGCATTGGGCATTATAAGAAATAAAGTCATAGAAACTGCAGATGGAGTTTTATCCTCATTTGATACTGCATTCAACTTCAAAGCAATAATTGCTAGATTAGACTTCACCTATGCCGACAGGACCCCGGTTCATGTGATTCAACAAGAACTTAACTCCATCAGACAGGGCGATTTATCTCTGCTTGAATACTATGATGAAGTCGATCGGAAGTTGACTTTGTTAACCAATAAAACTATAATGACCCATGACGCAGCAGAGGCAGCTGACCTCAATGAAAAATTTAGGAATGACGCGCTTCACTCATTTATTTCCGGTTTAAAGAAAACACTTAGGTGGGCTGTTTTCCCAGCACAACCTAAAGATTTGCCTTCAGCCCTAGCTTTAGCACAGGATGCAGAACACAGCAACGAAAGAAAGCGAAAGCAAATGCACAATCATTTAATTATCAAAACCAATCTCAGAAAAGACAAAGGGAAAAAAACAGCGGAGTGTCAAAAATTAACACTAACGAAAATTTTCTAGCAGTTGCCTCGGACGAATAAATAATAAATGACAACTCATTGAAGTGTGTAAAAGACACAGGGTCTAATATTAATATAATAAATAAAAATTATCTAAACTTCCAATTAAAAACGAAGAACTAAATGTTCACACAATCAATGGTAATATAAAATTAACAGAATACATTTCAATAGGTTCATGTAAACTTTGCCCATTCAAGCAGAAATTTTATTTACATAAGTTTTCAGATCGATACGACTTATTACTCGGACGAAATTATTTAGAAGCTTGCAAGGCAAAGATTAATTACGAAGAGGGAGCAGTAACATTGGGAGAATACAGATTCCTATTTAAATATGATCAAAATATAAATGTAGAGGAAGAATCAGCACTAGATCCACCTTCATTTGAGGACTTAGAGTTCAATTTCGCAAAAAACGAAAAATTAAAATATTCAAATGAATTTTGACTAGATCATTTAAACGACGAAGAAAAATTGGGCATTAAAAACTTGTTACATAAATTTGGAGATGTTCAGTACCACGAAGGCGACAATTTGACTTTCACTAGTACTGTAAAACACTCGATAGCACCAAAGCACGAAGATTCAATTTACAAAAGATCATATAGGTATTCTCAAATACAACATGAAGAAATAGATTAATAAGTAAAGGAAATGTTAGAGCAGGGCATTATAAGGAAATCTCAATCCCCTTATAATTCACCAGTAATGGTAATACCAAAAAAATTAGACGAATCAGGCAATTATTGTTCGAGTTACCCAAGGTAATTCGGAAAACTCCCAGAACCCTTAACATATTCATCAAACAATAAAGTACACACAGTAAATTTAAATCTCAGTATCTTTATAAAAATTAAAAATGAAAATACAGATAAAATATTTACACTGTTACTGGATACTGGTGCAGACATATCCTTACTAAGAGAGAATATTGACACATTTCAAAATGTCGATACAAAAATTTCAACTCAAATATCAGGAATTGGACAAGGTTCAATTTTTTCAAAAGGCTTAGCATTCGTAGAATTATCTACAGGAAAATATGTAATTCCACACGACTTCCATTTAGTCGATGAAAATTTTCAAATCCCTAGTGATGGCATAGACTTCTTTAAAAAATACAATTGCCAATTAGATTTCACACAAACAAGTGATTCTCTAATACTTCGGCCAAATAACTTAAATTACCCAAATAATTTACCAATAACTCACACTTGTGATAACAATGCCACAAAACTTCCAGCTCGATCTGAAGTAGTCCGTCAAATTAACATTTCATCGTCCGAAAATAACATTTTTATACCAAATCAAGAAATTGAAAAAGGAATCTTCATTGGGAATACAATTTCCAATAATAAAGAAACATATATCCGAATATTAAATACCACAAATTCATTAAAAATAATAAGCCTAAAAGATATTAAAATAGAAAAGCTAAGTGACTATGAAACAGTCCCAGAAATTAGCCCAGAACGCCAAGAAATGGTGATGCAAAAACTAAATAAAAATTTTCCAAAATTATTTAAAAAACAATTGAAAAATCTCTGCACCAATTATACAGACATATTCGGATTAGAAACCGAATCTATAACAACCAATAATTTCTACCAACAAAAATTAAGGTTGAAAGATACTGAGCCAGTGTACATTAAAAATTACAGAATTCCACATACTCATAAAGAAGAAGTCACTAAACAAGTAAAAAAAACTCATCTCAGACAAAATAGTAGAACCATCTGTTTCGGAATATAATAGTCCAATTTTATTAGTAAGTACCCAAAAAAGGTTTACCAGGTTCTGACACCAAGAGATGGCGATTAGTAATAGACTATCGTCAAATAAATAAAAAATTATTGTCCGATAAATTTCCGCTTCCAAGAATAGATGACATTCTTGACCAATTAGGTAGAGCTAGATATTTTTCGTGTCTGGATTTAATGTCCGGATTCCACCAAATAGAGTTACAAGAAGACTCTAGAAATTTAACGTCATTTTCAACGAGCAATGGCTCTTATCGTTTTACACGATTACCTTATGGTTTAAAAATAGCGCCAAATTCCTTTCAAAGAATGATGACAATAGCTTTTACTGGATTAGACCCTTCACAAGCTTTCTTGTATATGGATGACTTAATAGTCATCGGTTGTTCCGAAGATCACATGATCAAAAATTTAACAAATGTTTTTGACTTGTGTAGGAAACACAACCTAAAACTACATCCAGATAAATGCTCATTTTTCATGCATGAAGTGACTTTTCTAGGTCACAAATGTACTGATCAAGGTATTTTACCAGATGACAAAAAATATGATGTCATTGAGAAATACCCAGTCCCTACAGACGCAGATAGCGCAAGAAGATTCGTTGCATTTTGCAATTATTACCGACGTTTTATAAGAAACTTTGCAGATTATTCACGTCACATAACGAGATTATGTAAGAAAAATGTAAAGTTTGAATGGTCCGATGAATGCCAAGAAGCATTCGATTATCTGAAAAAAGCTTTAATAAAACCTACCCTACTAAAATACCCTGATTTTAGTAAAGAATTTTGCATCATTACATATGCCAGTAAATTAGACTGCGGAGCAGTCTTAACCCAAACATATGGAGATAAACAATTGCCCGTAGCATATGCTTCTCGCTCATTTACAAAAGGCGAAAGCAATAAAAATACAACAGAACAAGAATTGGCAGCAATTCACTGGGCAATAACCCATTTTCGACCATATATATATGGCCAACACTTCAATATAAAAACAGATCATAGGCCACTGACATATTTGTTTTCAATGGTCAACCCAAGTTCGAAATTAACAAGAATGAGACTTGATTTAGAAGAGTATGATTTTACTGTAGAATATCTCAAGGGAAAAGACAACTTTGTGGCAGATGCCCTTTCACGGATAACAATATCCGAGCTAAAAGATTTACAAAATAAAGTCCTGAAAGTCATTACCAGGCAGCAAAGTAGACAGAATAAAAAATAAAACTGTACAGTTAATAATGAAGAACTTTTGCCAAAGCAAAGTCTCAAAAAAGTATCCAAGCCCAACGTATACGAAGTCATCACAAATGACGAGGTACGAAATGTAGTGACCTTGCGAATAACCGATTCAAAATGTCTTTTTAAACATGGAAATAAAGTTATCGCAAGAATTGATGTTAGCGATTTGTATATTAATGGAATTCTCGACTTAGGTCAGCTCTTCCAAAGGCTTGAAAATGAGGCCGGTATACTCAAAATCAGCAAAATCAAAGCGGCACCGAGCGAAAAATCTTTGAATTAATTTCATTAGATAATTTCAAAATAATGGGCAATAAAATATTAAAATCATTAAGAGTAGCGCTACTCCAGCCGGTGACCACAATAGAAAATGAAAAAGAGATACATAAAATACTGTCTACACTTCATGACGATCCAATACAAGGAGGTCATACAGGCATAACAAGAACGCTAGCAAAAATAAAAAGACACTACTACTGGAAAAATATGACTAGTCAAATAAAAGAGTACGTACGTAGATGTCATAAATGCCAAATGTCAAAAATAACGACTAATACAAAAACTCCATTAACAATTACAAACACACCATTAAATGCCATTGGCAGAGTAATAGTGGATACTATAGGACCGCTACCAAAATCAGAGAATGGCAACGAGTATGCAGTCACACTGATATGTGATTTGACAAAATACCTCGTAGCAATCCCAATACAGAACAAAAGCGCCAACACTGTTGCGAAAGCAATATTTGAATCGTTTATATTAAAGTTCGGTCCAATGAAGACGTTCATTTCGGACATGGGAACAGAATATAAAAATGCTGTAATAAACGACCTGTGCAAATATTTAAAGGTAGACAATATAACGTCTACTGCACACCATCACCAGACCGTTGGAACAATAGAAAGAAGTCATAGAACTCTAAACGAATATATTCGATCATATATATCAGCTGATAAAACAGACTGGGATGTATGGTTACAATATTTCGTATATTGTTTCAACACGACCCCCTCTATGGCACACAATTATTGTCCATATGAGTTAGTTTTTGGCAAACAGAGCAATTTGCCCAAGTATTTTAATAAAGTAGACATAATCGAACCACTATATAACATAGATGATTATGCTAATGAATCAAAATATAGATTAGAACAGGCTTACAAAAGAACTAGAATAATGTTAGAAAAACATAAAGCTAAAAATAAGGAATATTACGATAAGAACGTAATTAATTTCGAATTAAAAATAGGAGATAACGTTTTATTACAAAACGAAGTAGGTCATAAATTAGATTCAGTTTATTTAGGACCCTATATAGTAGAGAAAATAGAAGATAATCACAATATTTTAATTAAAGATAGTAAGAATAAAGTACAAAAAGTACATAAGGATAGACTAAATATAATACTTAAAACTTTTTCATGAAAAATTTGGTCTGATCAACCAATAATAATATAATGTTCAACAATAATGAAAAAAAAAATAATTATAAATTAACTAATGAACAAAAAAATTTACTCTAAAAAAAAAAAAAATAAAATAATAATAACAAAATTCTACATAGTATGAGATATTAACATTTTTATAAATTTAATTAGACATTACAAATTTAACTAAATATATAAGTAAAAAAAAAAAAAAAAAAACAATACAACAATGCTGATACATAAAGCAGTAAATGAAGTATGTCAATCAATAAGTAAAATATCGCAAGTTTATCGTGAATTAAGCTGTTTCTTTCAAATGAACTACACCAATTTTGTAAGGTTTATATGTGCTGTAAATAATTATAATAGATGTAACTGGTATAGTGGTTTGCGAATAACTGAGTCAATGGCTCAACAAGATGAGACTTATAGAGAAATAACAAGAATAGTAACGATGGATCATGAAGCTATAGTTGTTCTTTTTAGGTCAGTAAATTATGAAAGTATTACTGAAAGAAGACTTGATTTTTCAAGGCAATTTCAGATAGAGAGTTCTCTTATGCATGGCTATATATATTATAGTGTAAAGAAAGAATACGTTAAGAAAATTTTGACACAAGAATTAGGAATCGCTCAAGAATATACTAATAATGAAATAGAGAACTTTGCTCTACCACCAGATGGACCTTTTAAAATACATGTTCAATATCTCCAAGAATATAAGTTATCGCGTTCAATAGATACTGATCTAGCATGGATAATACCCATAGAAAGAATGGCTGATTATTATGATAGAATTTCTGAAATAGCATTTGATATGAAATTCGATAGTGGATATTTATCAAAAACAGTTGTAGTCGATAGGTTAAACAGTGCGTCAGAAAGTCTTAGGAGATACCGTGAGTGCGCTGACGAAAATAGACCTTACATACATGATCTACTAATACAGCCTAAGAGAGTAATGTCTCTAAGTGAGATACGCGATTTGATGAAGACGGGAAAGGTAATAACTACTTTAATGCTACATGCTCATGAAGGAATTGAATTCGCTTATCCGATACCCTTTGAAATAGGGAATAGTTATGCTCATGTGAAAAATTACTGTCCAATGTCAATAGACATCGGAATAAGAAGGAAAACAATTAGGAATTCAATACGTAATGATACAATGGTATTTTATCTCATAAACCCTTCAAGATCAAATATTGATTCATGTCCTGACGCTTACATAAAGACTTTACAAGCAAGACAGACCTTCGCTTTTAGGAACGATATCTATTCTGAAATATTAATTGAAGCAGGCGAATGGTGCGACACTCTCTTGAGCACATCGGGTACTGTAACATGCATTCAACTTAAAATTTAGAGTTACGTTCAATATTCAGTTTCGATTACACCGCCATGAAAGCAGATCCTGAAAAATATGCAGTTGAAACGAATAACCAAAATCTTATGGAGTATCTATTTGATATTTGTTTTGCGCATAATGAGACGCTTCTTGATCCTTCGATTTCGCAACCAGATTTCTTGTCTGATCCTTTATGGTAAATAATTAGGTAAACTCACACTATCTCTTAGTGATTCTCTGGCTGTAACGATGGCCACTGATTGTATTTTCCAAGGAAAATTTAAAAAAACTAAAAAAAAAACTAAAAAAATTGAGTGAGTGTTTGAACTCAAGGTAGATGTGTAAACTTATACATTTCAGTATTAAGATATATTTACCCTATAAATGCCAATATTATCTTTAAAGTTACAAACATTATTAACGAGATTGTAAGATTTAGTAAATCATATATATTTAACTGTTTTGATTTTATAAATGTTTTTATTTATGTTGCAATGGTTAAAATTGGCTTATGATAGCTAAAATAAGAAATGTACACCATTGATTCGATACTGTTAAGAAATCGAGAAAAAACGGCATCAATAGTAGTGGACTTTTTAGTGGTTGCAATATCTGCAAGCGATTAAAAAATATGAATATTACCTGCATTTTGGTAATATAATACCAGTTTTTTGTTTAATATTGATTGTTTACGTTTTTTTTTGTTTTGTTTTCTTTTGGTATTTCACTTGGTATTTTTTTGTTTTATTTTTGTTTTGGTATTTCACTTGGTATTTTATAACGAATGTCAAAATTTATACAACAGCGATCAGCTGTGCAAATCTTGTAGCACGGACGCAATCCGATTAAAGAAATGTCAATCAGCTGTGTCAATAAAATACTAATACAAACGTCAGATAGCACCCGAATTTTTACACAGACTCGTTATTAAGCAATCAATAATTCAATATTAAAAATTTATACTAATTGAGAATGTCAAATTTAGAGAAAACCGATCAGTTGGGCAAATCTTGTAGCACGGACACAAACCGATATAGGAAATGTCTATATTAGACACAAACCGATATAAGAAATATCAATCAGCTGTGTCACTACAATACTAATACAAACATAAGCCAGCATTCATACACATCTTACATTTTTTTTATATGGAGTTTTTATGTTTGTATTGGAATGAGATTTTTGCCCTACCGAGCCTATAAATGTTTACACATTAAAAAAAAAAATATATATACATTTATAAGTTTAAAATAACTTCATAAATTACGTTATTTTTCAAAAGGAGGGAGATGTAGTATACATATATATTAGAAATACATTGTATCCAAATATAAGCATTGAACGGCAACACTTAGTTGCATTAACGTAAACAAAAACAACGACACTTTGTCGTTACATAAACAAGTCAATAACCCAACATTCAAGTGCATATGAAATATGACCACACATGAATGTGGCGAGCGGATACGGCACTGCAGCGTCAGCATTCCCATGCTTTGACCGCGCGTACATAGATATATATGTATAACACACACACAACTCCAAAGTACATAGAATCTTATAGACTTTGTACTCCTCTGCTGACTTCTCTGTCGAAGCAGCGAGGCATTCTTTAAAATAAGACTTATCAAATAAAGCATTCAGAAAACCAAGTTCAAACGACACAGTTGTGTCCGCGTTGTGTTATTACAAAAACTATATAAATATGCTGTACTACTTAGCTACATGAATAAACTATACCAATATGATATGCGACAAGCTACAACACATTGGGAAGATATGCTTCGTCTATGTAGATGATGTTATAATCTTTTCTACGAACGAGACAGACCATCTTCAGCACATAAATACTGTATTAAAATGTCTAATCGACGCGAACATGCGAATAAGCCCAGAAAAGACTAGATTCTTCAAAGAAAGTATTGAGTACTTGAGTTTCATAGTTACTAAAGACGGAGCAAAATCCGATCCGGAAAAGGTTAAAGCAATTCAGGAATTCCCTGAGCCAAAAAACGTTTATTCGTTAGGTCCTTCCTAGGATTAGCTGGTTACTATAGGGTTTTCATTAAGGACTTTGCTGCTATAGCTCGTCCGATATCAGACATACTTAAGGGAGAAAACGGCTCGGTTAGCAGACACATGTCTAAATGTCAATGAAGCTCAACGCGATGCATTTGAGCGTCTGCGTAACATTTTGGCATCTGAAGATGTCATGTTAAAGTATCCAGATTTCCAAAAGCCGTTCGATTTGACCACTGATGCATCAGCCAGTGGAATTGGCGCAGTCCTATCCCAAGGAAATAGGCCGATAACAATGATTTCTCGTGCTTTGAAACAGGCCGAGATAAACTATGCCACCAACGAAAGGGAATATCTGACACTGACAAAAGCAGCATCCTCGAAACGCTCAAAGAGATCGTTAACTCAGGGGTCGTTAATGCCATACATTGCGATCTCCCTACGTTAGCGAATTTCATGACTTGATTTTACACTTCCCTGCCACCCAGTTTTGGGATTGTAAGAATTTTGTGCAGGACATAACAGATAAAAACGAGCAGCTACAGATTCTCACTGCTGAGCATAATCGTGCGCACAGAGCAGCTCAGGAAAACAAGTACTTCGTGACTATTATTTTCCCAACATGAGCACTTTAGCCAAAGAAGTGGTTGTAAACTGCAGGGTCTGCACAAAGGCCAACTATGATAGGCACCCGAAGAAACAAGAGCTCGGGGAAACCCCTATCCCAAGTTACACTGGCGAAATGCTGCATATTGACGTTTTCTCAACAGACAAGAAACAATTCCTGACATGTATCGACAAATTCTCTAAGTTTGCAGTCGTTCAACCGATACTGTCCAGAACAATAGTCGATATCACAGGTCCTCTGCTGCAAATCGTGAACCTTTTCCCCTCGATCAAAACAATTTATTGTGACAATGAGGCAACTTTCAATTCTGAGACCATCACTTCGATGCTCCGTAACACCTACGGCATTAGCGTTGTAAACGCGGCCCCGCTTCACAGCACGTCAAAAGGCCAGGTCGAACTCTTTCATAGCACCCTGACGGAAATTGCAAGATGTCTAAAGATAGACAAAAAAATCAGCGATACAGCGGAATTAATATTAAGGGCTACAATAGAGTACAACAAAAGTCTGCACTCAGTAACCCGTGAAAAACCAATTGAGATTGTTCACGCAGGAGCTAATGAGCGTCGCAAAAACGTCAAGGACAGGCTAGTAAAAGCACAGCAAGATAACATCAAGAGATGTAACGCGTCCAGGCAGAGCCGCGTTTTTGAGGTAGGAGAGAAGGTGTTCCAAAAAAACAACAAAAGATAAGGAAACAAACTGACTCCCTTGTGCTCGGAGCAAAAGGTCGAAGCAGACCTGGGAACGTCTGTCCTCATTAAAGGGAGGGTGGTCCATAAGGACAACCTGAAATAGGTTTCCGCTACAATGAGCTAGTAAGTCAATATAGAGTTAGAACACCCGTTTTATACTGTTTATCCATTTCAGGTTTGCACTCACTTTGCTTGTAGTACTAGCAGCGGTAAATGCTCGGATCACCGATTTCTCGCATGCCAACTACATTCCGGTCCTAGACGGGGAAGTACTGGTGTTCGACCAACGAAGCTACTTGAGACACTCAAGTAACATTTCTGAGTTTGTTAGTATGGTAGATGAGACCGAAAAACTGTCCGATTCCTTTCCACAGTCGCATATGCGTAAACTACTAGACGTAGATACAGATCACCTTAGAACATTGTTGTCCGTTTTTCAAGTGCATCACAGATTTGCACGAAGCCTGGATTTCCTAGGCACTGCCTTGAAGGTTGTTGCTGGCACCCCTGATGCTTCAGATTTCCTAAGGGTCCGAGTTACAGAGGCTCAATTGGTGGAATCTAATTCCAAACAAATCATAATAAATTCCGAAACTCAAAAACAGATAAGCAAGCTAACGGACACTATCAATAAGATTATCAGTACCCGCAAAGGCGATTTGGTTGACACTCCTTATTTATTCGAAACACTGTTGGCAAGAAATAGAATACTAAACACAGAGATTCAAAATTTAATACTCACCATAACGTTGGCTAAAGCAAACATAGTAAATCCCACAATCCTTGATCATGCCGATCTGAAATCACTTATCGAACAAGATACTCCAATAGTTAGCTTAATAGAAGCGTCTAAGATCAGGGTCCTTCAGTCCGAAAATACTATCCACATATTAATAGCCTACCCTAAAGTCGAGTTTAGGTGCCAAAAGGTCTCCGTCTATCCCGTTTCACATCAACAAACTATTCTGCGGCTCGACGAGGACACGCTGGCGGAATGCGAAAAGAAAACCTTTGCAGTTACTGGATGCACCTGGACTACGCATAACACCTTTTGCGAACGATCACGGCGCGAAACCTGTGCTAGCTCCCTCCACGCGGGAAACACTGCCAACTGCCACACTCAACCTAGCCACCTGAAAGCGATAATGCCTGTAGATGACGGCGTCGTGATTATCAACGAAGCGACAGCGCGCGTCGGAACAGATGATGGCGCAGATGTAACCGTCTCAGGAACCTTCCTGATAACCTTCGAACGGTCTGCAGCTATCAATGGCACAGAGTTTGTAAACTTGCGCAAGTCACCAAGCAAGGTAGTTAACAACTAGACACATAAATATATAACACACTCACACACCCTTACATTTATATATCTAAGTACATAAACACAACACACAGTCATAAGCACTTTGCTTGCCCTCAGCAACAAAGTATGGTTCGTAAACAATGCTGACACGCCGCTATGAGTTCAACGCTCAGCAACTGTAAGCGGACACCCGCGTTGCTTGCGGAAGAATGCTGAGTCGGCTTGCCGATTCTAGCGAGTGGCGCGATGCATTGCCTTCTTAGGGTAAGCTTAAGCTTGATATTTCTGTAGACTTCAGTTTCGATCTAGAACGCAAATACGTAAGACGTTAATAAAGATTCACATACTCCGGCTCAAGCCGTAAAGACAACACATATTTGTTATCACTCAAAAGTTGACCACGTCCAAGACGGGCAACTAGGGAAAGTTCCCGCAACCTAATCAACACCTTCCAGAAGATAGTGTCTGGATTCACCAACCTCATTAAGGAGAGACGAAGATTTCTCTGATCACCAAACTCGGATCGCCGCAGGAATCCGGCAGTATACGACGGAGAAACTTAATTTTTACATGCACGAAGAAACATTAATGTAAAATCGCGCGGAACCTTTTTCCGCCCGATAAGAGTATGGCCCGTAAAGCCATACGGAAAAATAGGCAGGCGATCAATATATGATCAAAATAGGAAACAATTAAAAATCCGTAGATAAATGAAAGCAAACAAAATTTTTTTTTAAAAAAATTATACAGTCGAACTTCCATATAACGAATCCGAAGGGGACAAGAAAATACTTCGTTATATAGAAATGTTTGAAATTTTGTGTGAATTAAGTAGTTTTATTTAAAATAATCAGTAATTTTTAGATTGTTCATGATTTTTCCACTTCTCTTCCTCGATAAATACTTCAAGCACGTTTAGTGAAGCAAATACTTACATATTCATTTACGTAATTTTTTCTCTCCACAAAATTGCGAAGTACTTTCTTGCTTCTAGACTCAAAGTCAATTGCAGACTTAAGAATCGCGCACATTTTCACTTTTTTACAATGTGTACAACTATTCTAAATACAGTTAATCACAATCCGCTATTTTTTGCTTTGGTGCCTATAAAAAATAACGGAGTAATCCCAACAACAACATCTACGTCTACATCTACATACATACATCTTCGACGTGCACTGAGCAGTTAAAAAAGGTTCATAAAAAACTGTGCAGCGAAGATCGGAGAGTAAGCAAAACATAGCACGAAAAAAAACGGTAAATGAAGAATGTGTTAATGTTTTGTTTTCGCATTCTCAACGTAATTCGTACATAAAATGCAATAACAAAAAAATTCGTTATAGGGAATAGAAAACGCATGAGCGTACGAGCTACGTCCTGAAAATAAATTCGTAATAAAGAAATATTCGCTGTAGGGAAATTCGTTATATGGAGAACAAATCACACTGAAAGTTGAACCAAAAAGCAGTGTTCGCGAAATTAATTCGTTATATGGAAAAATTCGTTATATGGGAGTTCGTTATATGGAAGTTCGACTGTATGTTCAACAATAGCATAAGTAAATTCGAAAATATAGTACCCGCTATGGGCCTGATCAATATTAAAACAGTGGACTCCACTGCAAACGTAATAAACAAAATAGAAGCATCCAATCCAAAAAAAGAGAAATATAAATTATGAACAAAAAATTACAACGCAGAAACCAACAGACATGGCACAGGCGGCACAATCGGTGGCGGATTTTCTGAAGCTAGGCTCTTCTTTCCTGCCCGAGTTTGATGGACAGGCTCAGAACTTAAAAAGTTTTCTAGATGCATTAGCCCTGTTAGAAGAATTGAAAGGTGCCCACGAGTTAGCCGCGGTTACCCTGATAAAAACAAAATTAAAAGGCTATGCAAGGAACCTAATAAGTAATGAGCAAACCATTGCTGACATTAGTTCACAACTATCACGTACAGTTAAGGGAGAATCAGTATAAGTAATATCTGCTAAGCTCCTCAATCTCCGGCAAAGCAATAAGACCGCAAGCCAGTACACCCAAGAGGTGGAAAAGCTTACTAAATCACTTGAAGGTGCATATATAAACGATGGGTTATCACTAGATTTATCAAGCAAATATAGCACAACATTAGCAGTGAAAGCTATTAAGCAAATTTTCACTATAGATAAGGTAAATCTTATCATGCAAGCGGGTACGTTCAATAACATGAACGATGCTATATCTAAATTCGTAAACAGTTGTACCGAAACTACAGGACAGCAAAACACTGTTCTGTACTTGTTTAGGTGTAGATATATATATAGACATAAGTCAGCAGTTATCAAGTTATCATAGGTCAGGAATAGTATTACACACATACTGCTGACTATACATTACGGGTTACTCGTGCAGCGGTCAGCCAACCCGGCAGTTGCCAAGTAGCAATTCTGCATTGGCAAGCAACTGCTGCGTCAGTAACCCAGCATAACCCAATTTTATACATATGATAAGTAAGCTATTTTTAGCTATAAATACCATTGAATTTGACAATAAAAATCAGTACTTGTTATACCATCAACAAACCGGATTCACTCTTTCATCAAGGAATTCCCTCACCACAGTCCACCTAGTTCAAGTACTAGTTGCGACGCCAAACCAGCATTCAGTTTATGTACTGAATTGCCCACTTCTTAACCTACATATACAGTACTACCAACAACAAGCCAGCTCAGGCTACAATAGAGGAAACCAAGGTAATTACCGAGGCAGAGGTAAATACTATAGTAATGGTTACCGAAATAACAATAGAGGACGTTCTAGTGGAAACGGCCGTGGTAATTACCGAGGTAGATTTAATTCTAACCGAGGAAATTACCAAAATACAGGATATAACATTAACAATAATGGCAATGTTAGAGTGACCCAAGAAGCCTCGGGAAACTCCCAGCAACCCTTAGATACTCAACAGCAATAAACACCCGAGTTCATACATTAAATTTTAGTCTCAATATCTTTGTTTCATTTGACCATGTGTCAACAGGTAAAAAACTTACCTTTTTAATAGATACAGGTGCCGACATTTCAATACTTAAAGAAACTTCTGATGTCTTTCACGACATCCAGCCTAATAAAGTAACAAACATTCAAGGCAGAAGTAAAGAGATTTTACGAACCAAAGGTCTAGCGTCAATTGAAATTCAGACAGGAAAATATATAATTCCTCACAAATTTCACATCGTCGATTAACATTTTGCTATACCATGTGATGGAATAATAGGCATTGATTTTATAAAAAACTTCAACTGCCAACTAGACTTCAAACCATCGGAAGATTGGTTTATAATTAGACCCAATAATCTTAAACATCCAATTCATGTTCCAATAACATACGATTCTGGTAAAAATTCAATACTTCTGCCAGCAAGATCTCAAGTTGTCCGAAAAGTCGTGCTAACTTCAAAAGATGATAGTGTTTTTATTCCAAATCAGGAAATTCAACCTGGTATATATGTTGCAAACACAGTAGCAACATCCCAAAATGCGTTTGTCCGTTTACTAAACACAACGAATTCCGACCAATTAGTTACAATCAATAATTTAAAACATGAATCACTTTCGAGCTACGACGTGGTTCACACAAACCAAGAAGCTAGGGAAAAAACTGTCATGTCTCAGCTAGCCAAAAATTTTCCGCCTCAATTCAAGATACAACTAAAAAACCTATGCTACAAATATAGCGACATATTTGGTCTCGAAACCGAACCAATCACGACAAATAACTTCTATAAGCAGAAATTGAGACTAAAAGATAATCAACCGGTGTACGTTAAGAACTATCGAAGCCCGCACAGCCAAACAGATGAAATTCAAAAACAAGTCGAAAAATTGATCAGCGACAACATTGTCGAACCGTCTGTGGCAGAGTACAATAGCCCACTATTACTTGTCCCAAAGAAAGCCTTTCCAGGCTCAGAAAAAAAAAAATGGCGTTTAGTAATTGACTATCGTCAAATAAATAAAAAATTACTGTCCGATAAATTTCCACTGCCTAGAATTGATGATATATTAGATCAACTGGGCAGAACAAAATATTTCTCATGCCTCGATTTAATGTCAGGTTTTCATCTAATTGAGCTTGAAGAAAGTTCGAGAAATATTACTTCATTTTCGACGAGCAACGGCTCATATCGCTTTACGCGATTACCATTTGGTTTAAAAATAGCGCCAAACTCTTTTCAGAGAATGATGACTATAGCGTTCTCTGGCCTTGAATCTTCGCAAGCATTCCTTTATATGGATGACTTAATAGTTATTGGTTGTTCCGAAAAACATATGCTTAAGAACCTCACTGATGTTTTTGACGAATGTAGGAAATACAACCTTAAGTTACATCCGCAAAAATGCTCATTTTTCATGCATGAAGTCACCTTTCTTGGTCAGAAATGCACAGATAAAGGAATCTTGCCTGATGACAAAAAATACGAAGTCATTAAAAACTACCCAGTCCCACATGATGCGGACAGCGCTAGACGTTTTGTTGCATTCTGCAATTATTATAGACGTTTTACAAACAATTTCGCCGACTATTCACGGCACATAACAAGATTATGTAAAAAGGATGTTCCTTTCGAATGGACAGCTGAATGCCAAAATGCATTCCAATACCTCAAAGATAAACTAATGCAACCAACATTATTACAATACCCAGATTTCAGCAAAGAATTTTGCATAATAACGGATGCAAGTAAGCAAGCGTGTGGAGCAGTTTTAACTCAAAACTAAGGTGCTTACCATAATGATAAGACACATAAAAATTTTAAGTTTCTTCGCTTTCGAAATTTTTGTTATTGACATTAAAAAAAAAGTAAGTATAAGGAAAGAAAGGGCAAAGCATAGACTATAAAATAGCATCTTCACTTATTTTTTTAAGCCTTCCCTGTTAATGCTCCGTTAACTTTTAGTAGAAGTGCAAGAGTTTTGCGTGTTTGCAAGCGTATCATAATGATAAGACACATCCAAATTTTAAGCTTTTTCACTTCCAAAATACTTCTTGTTGGCAATAAATCCAATGGAAAATGTGTGGGGGATACTGGTAAGACGTGTGTATAAACAAAACACAGTATTCGAAAACACAACTCAACTTAAGGAAAAAATTTTAAGAGAATGGGGTATCCTTGAGCCTGAGCTATTAAAAAAGCTGTCCGACTCTATGAAAAAGCGGATTTTTTGTGTTGGAAGAGCGCACGGAAATTCAATTGATTATTAAAAAATAAAATCTTAAATAAACAAAAACATGTTTGTACTCGATACCGAAAATAAATAATTTATTGGGTTTGTGCTTTCCGTCATGGTGTCTGTAAATTCGTCCTTCTGTATGAACGAAACTTTTTCCGACACCCTTCAAGCTAGAGACTTGAAACTTTGAAAATATCTTTATCTGTGACCGGGACAGATAATGTGTCAAAATTGGTGTTCTACGATTCCTGGGGGGGCTGGGAAATCGAAATTCGAAAACTCAAAATCGATAAATCCACCTCTTTCGCACATCCTTACAGCTAGAACTACCAAATTTGGTGAGAAGATAGCTACTGGCATCCCCCAAAAAACTGCATCAAAAATTCCGTTCCGCCCCCGGTCCGCCACCAGCCTCCCCGAAGTTTTAAATCAGAAACGCCTATAACTCCCACAGTTTTTGAGCTAGAGCTACCAAATTTTTAGCCAAATTGGGTGATGACAACCCCCAAAAAACTGCATCAAAACTTTGGACACCACTGCCCACCCATACCGCCCATTCACAGATGTCTTATCATTATGATACGGTTGCAAATCCCACTTTTTGTTAATTTGTAAAAAAAAAAAATAGTTTGAAACATTGCCATAAAATGATTTAAACATGTTGTCAAATCTATTTTCAAATAATTAGTGAAATTTTCAATTTGCTAGGTAAGGTGTCTTATCAAATTTTTGAAAAAAACGAAGTGTCTTATCATTTTGATACGCACTGTATAATGGACTCCAACTCCCAGTTGCATACGCATCACGTTCATTTACAAAGGGTGAAAGTAATAAAAGTACTACAGAACAAGAGTTAGCAGCAATTTATTGGGCAATAGTACATTTTCGACCACATATTTATGGAAAACACTTTACAGTGAAAACTGACCACAGGCCATTAATATACTTATTTTCTATGATCAATCCCAGTTCGAAACTAATTATCTAAAGGGTAAAGACAATTTTGTGGCAGATGCCCTATCAAGGATAACAATATCCGAATTAAAAGACCTACAAAATAAAGTCCTGAAAGTCACTACCAGGCAAACTAGTAGACAAAACAATTCCTGCGCAGGAAAAGAACAAGAAATTTCGCTTAGGCAAAATCTTGAAAAAGCTTCAAAGCCCAACGTATATGAAGTCATCACAAATGACGATGTACGAAAAGTAGTGGCCTTGTATAAGAGAGGAAAAATGTGTTATTTTAAACACGGAAACCAAATCGTTGCAAGAATAAATGTTAGCGATCTGTATACTAATGGAGTTATTGACTTAGGTCAGTTTTTCTAAAGGCTTGAAATGGAAGCCGGTATGCATGATATACGCAAACTAAAAGGGGCACCGCATGAAAAAGTCTTTGAACAAGTTTCAATAGACGATTTCAAAATTATGGGCAATAATAAATTGAAATTATTAAGAGTAACGCTACTCAAGCCGGTGACCATTATATCGAATGATAAAGAAAAAGAAGCAATACTGTCTACATTTCATGACGATCCAACACAAGGAGGTCATACAGGCATAACAAAAACTTTATTTAAAGTAAAGAGAAACTACTATTGGAAAAATATGACTAAACACATAAAAGAGTACGTACGTAGATGTCCAAAATGCCAGATATGTGCTTTCGACAGAGTAATAGTGGACACAATAGGCCCACTTCCAAGGTCAGAAAATGGCAACGAGTATGCAGTAACACTTATTTGTGATTTAACGAAGTATCTCGTAGCCATTCCGATCATCAATAAAAGCGCGAAAACTGTCGCAAAAGCTATATTTGAATCTTTTATTCTAAAGTACGGTCCGATGAAGACGTTTATTACGGACATGGGAACAGAGTGTATTTTGTGTATTGTTTTAACACTACACCATCCGTAACTCACAACTATTGTCCATATGAATTTGTTTTTGGTAAATCAAACAATTTATCAACAAAATTTAATAGTATAGATAGAATAGAACCATTGTATAATATAGAAGACTATGCTAAAGAGGTTAAGTATATATTGGAAATAGCTTATAAAAGAGCTAGGATAATGTCAGAAAAGTGTAAGGCTAAAAATAAGAAATTTTACGATAGAAAAGTAATAAGCTTTGATTTAAAAATAGGAGATAATGTGTTATTAAGAAATGAAACAGGGCACAAGTTAGACCCAGTATATTTAGGACCTTATACAGAAGAAAAAATAGAAAGTAATGAAAATATATTAATTAGAGATAACAAAAACAAAAAAACAAAAAGTACATAAGGATAGTTTAAAGATTTTTGTATCATAAACAATTTAAATTTCTCTTAATAATGTAACAAATACTACATACCTAAATTAAGTTCCAAAACGAAAAAAAAAATTGAAAAAAAAAACCAAAAAGAAAGTATATATATAAATACAGTAGAAAATCGGGTTTAACGACTATCAAGGGACCGACGATTTTACGTCGTTATACCCGGAAGACGCTCTAACCAAAAGGAGCAGAAAACATTTTTTTTTTGTTTACTTTATGGTTGCCATGTTAGTAAAAGGTTTTAAAATAAAGCAAAACAAGAATTTTAATAAATTTAATTCAAAAGCAGGGGTTTTTCATAATAAGTCGTAAATAAAAATTCATATTTAAGCATAATATAACAAGATTAATTTCTACATACATATACATATGTGGTTTTTCTTTTTATTCTTAATTTCTAACAGCGTCGTTTGATGCTTAAATTTGTTGCATTTGTTGTGTTTTTGCACGTCGCAATATCCGGTTGAATTGTGAAAAAATCTTGTTGGTTTAAGCGGTTTGTCGCTAAAAGCGAAACGAAGAAACGTACTAAGCGGAGGCCTTTTCATATAAGTTTGTATGGGGACCAACCAAGTCATCGAGTTTTTGTCTTAATAACCGGACGGACGCTTTAAGCGGAGTCGTTATAACCGGATTCTACTGTATATTAATTATTATGTAAAAATAAATTTGTACACATAATAATTATATTAATTAACTCTAAAATAACTCCATATATTACGTTATTTTTCATAAGGGGGGAGATGTAGTGTACAATATATGCCATTAATTAATATAATAACAACAACACTTTGTTGCTGTTCAAGAGCAACGACACTTTGTCGTTGCATAAACATAAGGCTAGCACAATTCAAGTGCAGGTGTAACATGATCGCGCAAGAATGTAGCGGACACAATTAAAGCTGTGTCAGCGTTCTCACGCTTAGACCAGCAGCATATATGTATATACTCTCACTCTCCTTTTGATATATAATGTACTCTTATATATAACGCTGACGCTGACTTCTCTGCCGAAGCAGCGCCAGGCCTTATAAACCCAAACTAGAGTCTAAGAAGATTCATATAATTCATTCAATAAACTGACTTCCCAAAAACAAGTCACAGTATTTATATATTTAATTATTTATATTTATAATTATACAATGTTTTACGTTCGATGTCCATTCAATACACTACAACTAAATTTTTTCTGCTTCCAAGTTTGTCAAGCTTTGATGGTATAATCGGACTTGACACAATAAATAGGTAAATGCCACCTTAAATTTCTTAAATAAAATATTAAAAACAGATTTAGAATCCGAAATGATCCAATTTCAAAAATGCGCAAGCGTTAACTTCACAGAGGTAGGAAACGTTAAAGTTCCACATGAAATCGAAAAGAAATTCAAGAAAATGCTAGAATAAATAGGCGTGTTTGCTGACCCCAATGAAGCTCTCTCATATAACACAAATATTATCGCTACAACTCGTACAGAAAACAATGATCCGATTTACTCTAAACCTTACCCTTGCGCATTAGGGGTGTCCGATTTTGTTAATAAAGAAACAAAGAGCATGTTAAAAGACAATATTATCAGACCATCCAGATCACCATATAATAATCCCGTATGAGTAGTCGATAAGAAAGGTGTAGACGAACAAGGGAATAAAAAAAAACGCATTGTTATTGACTTTAGAAAATTAAATTCAAAAACCATTGATGACAAATACCCTATACCAAACATCGTAGCTATTCTCTCAAATCTTGGGAAAGCAAAATACTTAACAACACTCGATCTAAAATCAGGATTTCACCAAATACTCCTTGTAGAAAAGGATAGAGAAAAAACTGAATTTTCTGTAGGAAACGGGAAGTATGAATTTTGCAGGCTTCCCTTTGGCTTAAAAAACGCTCCCAGCATTTTTCAGCGAGCAATAGATGACGTGCTTCGAGAACAGATTGGAAAATCATGCTTTGTTTACGTAGATGATGTTATCATATTTTCGGAGAATATGGAAAGTCACGTAGACCATATTGCATGGGTATTAGGGAAGTTTTTAGAGAAAGTTTGTAAAAGGTTGGGGAAGGGGAGCTGGGGGCGGTATGGGTGGGCCTGGCACCAAAATATCTTTGTGGGTCGCTATCAGTAATCGCCCTGCCAAACTTGGAGACTCTAGCTCAAACACTATGAAAGATACACGCATTTCCGTTTTAAAGGAACAAAATTTTACAGCATAACCCCAATAATACTTACAATATACAAAAGCTTCAGACCGAACACTTGAACTCTGAAGAATTAACGGCGTTAAAGAAACTCTGTTCTAAATTTTCCAATATATTCTATCAAGAAACAGGAAAATTAACTTTCACGACCCTGGTAAAACACAAAATAAGAACAACTGACGATATTCCGATCGCTACGAAACCCTTTAGGTACAGCAAAACAGAAAATAACGAATTACAAAAAAAATTAGCCAAATTGCTAGAACAAAATATCATCAAGCACAGCCATAGCCCTTGGACCGCACCCATTTTCTTAGTCCCCAAAAAATCTAACGAAAACACAAAGAAGTGGAGATTAGTAGTAGACTATAGGAAATTAAATGAGAAAACGATAAAAGACAAATACCCTATGCCAAGTATTAACGAGGTCCTAGATAGAATCGGAAGAGCCAAATATTTTACAGTCCTAGATTTAGCTAGTGGATACCATCAAATAGAAATGGACACATCTGATTATTTGTATTTCAAAAAAGTTAAGTTTTTAGCAAAAGCAAAGACAATATAGTATACAAGATATTGCAATTGGTAATACGAAGAAGAACAGTTATTTCGTCTCAGGCCCCGGGACCTAGGCATAGCAGTACTTTTCTATGTTCTGCCTGTGCGTGAGCGCGATAGCGGATAGCATGTGCCGCCGTTCTTGTTTCAGCACTCAGAAAAGGGTCAAAATGTGTCGTGTGCGTTGTTTACATTTCTTGCTTTGCCTGCCTGTCGAGATTTTTGATATTTTTTGATATTTCTGTCGTTGTCTGTCTCTTTCACAAGTGAACTACTGAATACACTTTCGAAATTAGTGTGCATCTTTGCTAAACTGTGTGGCATAATTCTTGGCTAGTGTCATAGAACTAAAAATTTGAAAGAGTATGAATGACCAGCAATTGTCAAACTGAAATTTGGCTGTTTGTGTACATATATGCATATCCAAATTCAATGTGTGTGTGTGGCAATTGTATATCATTTATTGACTTGCCACAACTTTAATGATCTGACAATTTAGGAAACAGCTAGAGAAATTCATAAAAAAAGCATTGCTATTATTTCTTTTATTTTATTTTTAAAATATTTTTAAATTATTAAACAATCCTTTTTTTTAAACTATAAAATTAATGTATATTTGAAAGCACAAAATATTATTACGAACACCAATAATAATATTTTGTGCTTTCAGCTAGCATTCTAGTTTGACAATTGCTGGTCATTCATACTCTTTCAAATTTTTAGTTCTATGACACTAGCCAAGAATTATGCCACACAGTTTAGCAAAGATGCACACTAATTTCGAAAGTGTATTCAGTAGTTCACTTGTGAAAGAGACAGACAACGACAGAAATATCAAAAAATATCAAAAATCTCGACAGGCAGGCAAAGCAAGAAATGTAAACAACGCACACGACACATTTTGACCCTTTTCTGAGTGCTGAAACAAGAACGGCTACACATGCTATCCGCTACCGCGCTCACGCACAGGCAGAACATAGAAAAGTACCGCAATGCCTAGCTCGGAGGCCTGAGACGAGGTTTTTCTTACCAATTGCAAACTCTTCTAATATTTATGCTCATTGGCAAAAGTAAATACATTTTCAAAAAGCGAGTCGAAGGACCCAGCAGCCAGTACGCCTTAAACTAGTTTTAAGTTTTATATTATATACTAGATTTCATTTGTAAAATAAATTATTTGGACAACTTACCAGCATCAGCAGGTTGGGAAACTTTCGTCGTACTTCGCTGTAAGCATTTTGCGGGTGGATAGCGTCGGTTTTTTTTTTTTGTTTTGGTTGGTATTCGTAATACGCACAGACATTTGAATGTGAATGTATTTGTTCAAAAGTATGTTATATAGTAAAAATTTGTACATGCATGTGTATATAAATTTACATTTGAGCGGGTCAATATATTTTTTTTTCTCAAGAATTGTCCACTAAAATCATTTTCTCCGAAAAAATCTGAGATATTTCCACCAAGAAACAATACTTTTAAAATAATTCCTAGCTTAAAGCAAACAGATAAACAATGATTTTTTTTGCCTATTTCTTTGAACTTAACTTTTTTTTATATTTAATATGATGTAGACCCATAGTTTTTGGTATAAAATTAATTATAATTCTTCGCAGTCGGATTTTTGTGGACGTTTTCTACTATTCATTATTTTTAAAAAGCAAATTGACCCAATTTAATGTTCATACATTTTTTGTACTGTCGCATAGTCAATTCGAAATGCACTTTATTCGCAAGTGTTAAAAACGCTTCTTAAATTTATAATTGAATAGGTATCGAATATTGCTTTTCACGCAATTAAGCAAACAGATGCACTTGGGTCAGGTTGGCACATATTTTCAAAGTTAGCGCCCTAGGCTAGGAAACATACAACGAATTGTTGAGAGAAGCCAAATTTTTAAGAAACGTTTATATAGATTTTTTTTTGTATTTATGTATTTATATTATTTATTTTACTCATTTATTTTTAAATATTTTTTATAGAACTCTTAGTGTTTAGCACAAAAGTCCGTTGTTGCATTAAAGTCGCTTTGTTCGGTGATAAATTTTTTCAGTTTGATTCTGTTATCAATATAGCATATTCTGCATATATTTAAAAAGGCGTTCAAGTAGTAAGTCATTTGTTATGCATGTCATGCAGTCAAAATGTCGCTGAAGTCCTTGGACCATGGCGCGCGCATTAATCTTAACATATTAGCTGCCGACATCGACGCAACCGCAACTGCAACAACAGCAACACAACATCACAACGCATTTCGAAAATTGCAACTGGCGACAGGCCAAAATAAAACCTGCCGAGCGCTCGCGGGGTGTGTGTGTGGCATGCGTGCGTGTGCGGTGCGCGCATTTATTTATTCGTGCATGTGGGTTACTTTGAATGGGTAAATAATTTACTTGCCCATCACACATGGTAACAACGCAATAAAGCCCTGCACAGCTGTATGTTTGCCTGTATGGTAAAAATGCTAAAGCGCGATTATGTCGTTTATGTTTGTGTCCTTTAAAGTGTTGTCAAATTGGCAGTCAGTGTTGTGCTGTGAGCTTTTTTGGTGAGATTTTTTTTTTGTTATTTGTTTTTAAATTTATTAACTTTTATTCAATATTCTGTATTTGTTTGTAGAATATTAACTTTTTTAAAATATATATTAATTTCTTCCAAAAACTTGATTTCGCTGTAGCTGCAAACACATAGCAACAGTTTTAAGAGAATTTACCCATGTCTTCAAATGCATTTGCTTACTTAAATGCGCTGGTATAAAAGCAGCGCGAGGCTCGTCCGAGTGCAACTTCTAAATGGCTTTTGCGACAAACAAAACAATGCGATGCTTAACAAAGCAAATACAAAAATAAATAAAAAAAATGGATTAAAAAGAACCAGGCATATATCGATAGGATACTCGATCCCCGATATTTTAATATTACAACCCTTTTACTAGTTAACGATGATGTTTCGGTAAATACGCTACCGCATCCTTGAGATAGCAGGTGCAACAACAAATGACACCATATTTTACCTGACAAAATGTTGCGGATCCTTATAGCGCAAACGGCATGGATTATTGCGCAAGACCAGGTCGACAATTGGTAAATTGCGAAAGACCAACAAATGCGCCAATGATGGAAGCTAAGAGTTCAGATTGTTCGGAAAGGTACTTCAAAATCTTGTATTCTCTGGATATATAGTACTTACCTTGTTATCGCCCAAGTAAAGTATTTTTAGATGTGGCAGATTTTTTTCAACGCCCTTAAACGATTCCACGGTGGACAAGTTGTTGCCATTGAGATTAATGGCCTCTAGATCGGGTATATTGTCGCATATAATACCCAGCGCTGTGGACATGACATTCACACGGAACAGCGGACAATACATGGGCTTAAGATCTACGTCAGAGTGGAAACGTGACAGATCGAGGGCTTTGGTTTGCACGCTATACCTTTTAGCCATAACAACCTTCATCTTTGCCTTGAGCTCCTCGTTCAGTATAACCGGAGGAACACCGCTGCGCACCCGCGGCATAAGCCGAAACCCGTCCGGTAGCTGTGCGTGCCGGCCGAGTTGAATTATCCGCTCGGCCACCTCGAAGTCGTCCGTGTAAAAAATGGCACAGTTCCGCTCAAAACGCCAATATTTCGGTTCAAACACGTGTGGAGACATTGCCGCCAGCAAGGCGCAAATCAGCGTATCCTCGTCATAGCTCTCACCATTTTGTATCTGTGTAGCAGAAGATATTAAAACGGGACATTGCTTAATAAATGCGAATTCACTTTTAACGAAAAATCTTTGATATCTACGGTATTTTTCATTACTTTGTCGATAATATCTATAAGAACATAATATCATATATGTATGTATGTAGTTTCTGAGATCGAAGCGTAAATACATAGCTTCAAAAGAACCACTTTGAAACTTAGCCAAATATTTTTCATTGTTAATGTTTTTGATTTTATTCTTGTTTAAAACAAAAAATTTGTCGCACTTTATAAGAAAATACATTTTCACGCTCGATCGCTGTTCTGATGTGAAGCTCAGCTCTCAAATTAAAGAATGAACGGCAAGTCGATTTATGCCCTGTCCTCATTAGGGCTACATCTCACATCTTCGCATCTTGAGCCAAGATGTTGAACATCTCCCATACAAATTGTATGGGTGCTAGATATGGCAGATGCTGGCATCTAGCCAAGATGTGAGTACATCTGGTGTTAACAGTACTCGATACTCTAAAAAAATTTCTGTTATGCTCGATAATTTCTTTTATCGGCATGGTGACACCACTACACCAACGTTAAAATTTAAATTTATTTTATTAAACTAAATAATTCAATAATAATAAAAAATAATAATTCGTCTGCCAACTTGGAAATGACTTTCATACAAAAATTAATCAGTACAGAGGCAACCATCCAATAACTTAGCATAGCATATCACAAAATTAAATGCATTATTTTGCAATATGGGCTATATTGATTATGATTTAATGATGAGCTCGACGATCCACATTAATTTAACATTAATAGCGCTTCCTTTTTACGGTCGGTCTCCAAAATAGGTAATAAAATTGGATCCATATTGTACTCTCGTTGGCTGAATTAATAATTGTAAGCTGTCAAACAAGATCCAGATGCTGATGTTGTGTATAAGGACAGCTCTCCGTCTTCTTATCGATAATTGCTGTAAAAGCTGATGTAAAGTGCTAGTGAGGAAACCACATTATTTCCGACGTATCGATCTTTCGTTCTACAGCAACGATGTTTTGCAATTACACATCGATGTTTTTCTTATATATATTTTTTTTGTAAAACGTATGTGCAAAAATTATAATATCGATATTTACATAATAATATCGATAAGCCCATTTTTGTATTTTGTGTTTTGCGAGCGCTTTGGCTACTTTTTCTTTGTGGTTGTGTGTGACTTTGCGAGCCAAATAGTACGTGGTTGTTGTACAAAAATTGACACTGATAAATAAAAGAAGTATTGTGGTATTGGTGCAGCGGCAGAGAAGCAGCCGACCGAGACGGTCGAGACACGCGGCTCTGCTGTTAAGCAACAAGAATGATGAATATATTAGCGCTATTATGGATATGTGTTTAGTGATATATTTGCAATAATTGCTTATTTTTATCTGTATAAGTTGGCGCTTAGCAATCTATTAAAATTACTAAAATAGTTTAAAAACATAACAATGTTATTCACGCGTAGCGCGGCAAATTTGCTAGTGTAGCAAAAAGTCGGTTTGAAAAAGCATTTTCTTCTGTTGCTGTTTGTGGGCATACATATAAATGTCGCTGCTTCTCTGCATCTAAGCGCCAAAAAAATTCTGAGCAATAATGCGAGATCGCACATTCGGCTCAATAGCCGAAGCAGAGCTGCCATTTAAGCCTTTTTCCCGCTACACCTGACTTAGATCTTCAAAATACAGCTTTTTTTTATGCGTATGAGTTTGACTTAATTTATACGTAAATAGCCTTTTAGCTTGATTATTTTGCCTATATGGCTTTTTTTGCTCAACAAATTATGGCAGCACTGTTCTGAGCAATAATGCGAGATCGCACATTCGGCTCGACAGCCGAAGCAGTGCTGCCATTTTAGCCCTTTCCCCGCTAGATATGACTGGGATCTTCAAAATATAGCTTCCTTTTTATGACTCATTTCGTATCAGTTTGACTAAGTTTATATGTAATTAGCTTTTTTTGTAATATCTTTTGACGTTGACAGTACAGCGGCAATCTTTTGTGGAATATAAAAATAATGATCTGTTTTTCGTACAACAGACCATAGTTATCCCTATGTATACATACGTCTTAAATCCATTTTTTTATGTATAAATATTAGTAAATATATATTCATATTATTTGTACACCGTTTATTTTGGGGATAGCAACTTAAATCACAAATGTCCCTGATATACACATTTAATAAAAAATATATATATACCTTTGGCGTTGCCATTTCGACCAAAAACAAGTATATACAAATAAAATAGCAACATTTTTTTGAGTCAAATGATCCTAAACCATGGCAAAAAATGAAGCTACACTGCATACAATAACAAATTGCCATATGTTTGACACTTTCTTATGATAGATCGTTATTTATTTGTGATATAAGTTGCAGTCCCCAAAATAAACGGTGCACATAAAATATAAATATACATATACTAAAATTTGTACATACAAAAAATGAATTTAAGACGTATACATAGGGATGACTATGGTCTGTTTTAATAGTGGACCCCCCATTGGTTTTTTTGACATAAAACTGTCAGAAATCAACGTAAAGCTTAACTGTTGGTATCGTTGGAGAGCTTGTTCAATTTCGCATCGATCTGTATAAAGAAATATACCCATTTTATTAATTTTTTGAGAGATATATAACATTTAGTGAAAAAAGTCAAAATCACGATTTTCCAAAAAGTGTACCTAATGTGGACCCCCCTAAATTTTTGTGAAATCCACCAAATAAACTTAAATGGGATGCCAAATCATAGTTTTCATTAAAGTTTTTGTATTTTATGCAATTAAACAATCAAAAACAAACGAATTTATTAATTTATTAATTTATTAAAATTTATTACTCGTAATAAAAAGTATCGCAAGCGATGCAGCGATGTATCGATTAATGTATCGCACGCTCAACATTGCTCACATACAATTTTTAAATAAAGATGTCACAAACATCGAAAGTATCGATAACAATTCATAATTGGTGGTGGCCACTATATCAACACCAAGGGGGTCCGAATTAGGAACAAACGACGCTTTTACATTTTTGAATGTTAAGCCGAAAGTATTGAACAAAAAAAATGTTTCATTGCAGAATATGAAAGAGAATGAAAAAACGAATAAGAAAAAATGTATCTTCACTTGCTGAAAATTGGAATAACTACATTACAAATGCGTTGAAAAATTAAAAAATTTAGATCGAAATATCGGTATTTTATTTTTTGTCTCTGGAGCTTCCAAAACTAAGTATAAACACCTGTAGACCACATATTAAGCAAGCCGGCACTGAAACCTATCCAATGACAGTAATTAGACCGTGCTGACATCAAAACTCGCCATAATAGGCGGGGGGTCCGAATTAGGTACACGGTCCACTATTGGAACATTTCCCTTACTAATACATATTAATACATAAACAAAATGGATTTTAGACGTATACATAGGGATGACTATAGTCTGTTTTACGTAAAACAGATCATTATTTTAATAATTAAACAATAGATTGCCGCTGTACTGTCAACGTCAAAAGATATACCAAATGTCCCCAAAACATGCGTTGTATACCCAAACACTTTCAGGACAGTCCCTAAAATAATGCAATTTTCCCAAAATATGCGTAAGTTATGAATACTGTCCTGAAAGTATACCTCTTACATATTGTATATATACTTATACATATGTATGTTTGTATACATATGCTCTAGTGTTTGGCAGTTATACGGCTAGGTCCACAAAACACGATAAGCAAGCATGCATACAAACAGAAAAGTATACATGAAGAATATGCATGAAGTAACAGACGATCAGCACACAAACAACATCTAATAGCAAAGCCAAAAAGCAGAATGACATGCATATTGTGCACGACTCACGAGTCCAACAAAAGTCAGAAAAACCGCTCTCTGAGAGCGGTGTCGCAAGGCTACCAGGTTCGAACTCTATATCAGAATTGAGGCCGTTTGAATGCTCTATGTTCTTATAGCTGAGTGTCTATGATTGGAGTGTAAAAAGTAGCAAAAGATAAGATTAAGGGCGAAATGATAACATATGTTCCAATGTTCACCGTGAGTACACTTTGAGAGCCAAGTTAGTCAAAGAATAAGTTAACTTTTGTAAGTACACATGTATGCTAACACAAACCATGTTTTAAATGCTTTACATAGTATATACATAAGTTCAGAAAGTACTAAGTCCACATGCATAACAGAAATTGTACTATTAAATCAACCAACAAAAATAAGCAAAACGAAACCAAACGACGCAGAAAAAGCAATTAAAGAATATGCAAAACAAGGGGACGACATGTACATGTGCATGTGCTTGTACATATGTATGTACATATATGTACATAGATAAAATAATTTGAACATCAACAAGAACGATATACACAAAACTGAAAACAATGACGACGCGCTGGGGATCGTGGATTGAGAGTAATAGAAAGCATTATTTGGAGCACACCGCCGCCCCATCGCAAGGGTTCGGGTGGCTCCGCCTCGATCAGCAGACGTCAGCAAAATAAAGTTATGTGTTGTCAGTGCATATGCGAACCTCTGACAAACAGCAACGTGCACCCAAGTCCGAGAAACCAAAATAAAAATCCAAGCTAAGCCGTACAAAATTTCAACACTAAGCAAACGACTATGAAGTTCACGGGATGCTTGGCTATTGCGCTCATCGCCATGAGTGGCTTGTTGACGGCTTTGCCCATGGCCAACGAGCAGGATCTGGTCGCCATGGACTCAGTTGAGCAGGTGCAGAGCCACGAATTGCCCTACATACTGAAAATAGCGCCCAAAAACTTGCATAGTGACTTGGTGGAAGGAGAGCAACCCGGCGTATTTGATGCCATTGTAGAGGAACTGCAAGCCGCTGGTGTCAACACGCCGAAAAATAAGCCATTGCATACGCTCAGCTATAAGGAGCTCACTCGCCTGCTGGCCCTTTGGCACATATCGCAAGGTCGCAATTACTATGAGGCCAATGAAAACTGAACGCCGCTTTTAATGACGGTAACAAAGGCAAATAAAGCAGTCACGATAGGAACTCTTATCAGAAGCAATTACACCGATGATTGGAGAATAAAATCAAAACTACCTTGAGACCACCTTGCCAAAGAAGCAATTTAATCTCTATCACTTTATTTTTATTCTTATTGACAACAATGTAGAATACGAGATCCATTTGTTATAAGGCATTGCTGTGCATTAAAAAATGCAAAATAAAAAGTTATGAAAACATATCAATTAAAAAGAAAATCAATCAAATAAGGTGTAAGTGTTTTTGTTTGATACGATAAATGGGAAACAATTTTTTTTCGGGAAAAATTTTAATTCTTCCAGCCATTGGAGAAGCCTTTTTTTTAAATAACACACGTTACAATCAATAATTAAGAAACGCAAGCGGTTTGAAAAATGCATCTTAATTGGTCAGCTGTAGAGGAATATTTTATGGCGCTATGCCCACTAAGTACGTTTAGAATCGATAAAAAACCGATACACATCGGGGTGCACAGCTCCAGCCCCCCGCCATTCAAATATATTATCTGCGTCATTGCGTATATCTTCCCCAGTTTTAAAGTCACAGTCACCAAATTTGGTAGAAAGATAGCTGTCGTCTTGTCATAAAAATCTACTTCCAAATTATGTAATGCCACGACCGCACTTGAAGCTTTCAATCCCACCGCCTTTAAAATGAGGCCTATATCTTCCACAGTTTTTCAGCTACAGTGACAAAATTTAGTAGCAAGATAGCAGTTGACATCCCCTTGAGATCTGCATAATTATATTACCAGGATACTCTTACCCCAGGAAACCGCTATTAAAAAACAGAAATGCCTTTATGTTTCCAGCTTTAAAGCTGGAGACAGGCAATTTAGCGAGAAGATAGGTGCCGACGTCCCCCAAAAATTCGCATCATTAAATGTTTCAAGGCCCCGCCCACAAATCTCGCTCGCATACCTTCCTTAACAAACAAACTATTCATCAAATGTTTTAATACTGATGTCAGAGTATTTGGCAGTCGGTTGCGCCAACTAGTTATACTCTGTATGCACTACGCAGTTTTATGAAAAGCTCATATGTTTATTGCTCAAATTTTAAAGACGTATATTAAAAGTTATGTTACCAACCAATATTTATCAATTGTATTTGTCAAGTAAGATGGCTCTTTTTGATACGATTCGATATTTTGCGTCTGTGCACGAGTATTTAGGAAAGGTCATTTGTTACTGCGAGCTTGAATCAATTTAAATCTTCGCTGTCTTTGGTGTTTCTTATTTGATTACGATTTAATTAACACAGAAGTTCAAAAATACGTCAAAGTTTTTAAATTCTGATCTACGTTTGGAAAATGTAAGATTTAATTGTTATGGATAGCATGTATATATCAAAACCGGGATAAAGATTCGACAATTTAAAATAAACATGGCCTGCCCATAGTGAAGAAGGGCTTATAGCCCATAGTGAAGAAGGGCTTATATTCAAAATCTGCAGTCTGTAGCATAATCTTTAAGATGCGCGCGTTGATAAATTCAGACAGAAGGACAAAGCAAAGCTTTTGGTTCTGTTAAATAATACTTATTCGAACTTCCATAAAACGAACTTTCATATAACGATGTTTTCTATATGATGTTTTCATTTAAAGAGCACTAAAATTTGGTTCAATCAAAAACCTATTCTATAATACGAATTTTTTCTTTAACGGTTTTTTTTCTTAACCTCTTGAGATTCATTATAAGGAAGCTCAAATGTATATAAAGGGTTATCCAGTTCGGTTTTCGGAAAGTAATGCCTTGTTCACACATGAAAAATTATTCTCGTGATTACGATAATCTCCCTGCGATAATCTTATGCGTTCACACAACAAAAAGCTGATTAAGTTTGACAGTTGTTTGTTTACATTTATAAATGAACAAAATTACAAACAGCAGAAATTAACCATTAGTGAATAAAAATTAACCATTAGTGAACAAAAATGCCGCCAAATATTATTGAAATCATTTTTGTTATGATAAAAATGCTGGATAATGCCATGACTTACAAATTGCAAATAAAACAACAATAAAATATCAGCTGTTCGTTTAAGTTTTCATAGCAATCAGCTTTAAAAGGCAAAAAAACAGCGCCATCTGTCGTTAATGTTGAACAAACACAGGGTTGCATTGACGCTAATCAACTAGATTAGAAGTTAATCTCGTCAATGAGAGGATTACGTTTGACAGTTTTTGTATGAGTTAATCACACGATTATATGAAGATTAGTGCTTTAATCTCGTTAATGACACTAATCGCACGATTAAGTGCTATGTGTAAACAAGGCATAAGACACTGCTGCTTGGAAGCTGTCAATTGTATTTGTCTGTCAAACTGGTTTTTGGTTAGTTAAAGATTTGCCATTTGACCATATGAAGCCCGCGGATCATGCACAGCGTAGAATATAATCCAATTGGGTACTGGTCGGGCAAACTTTCGGCCATGACCTCACGAATATTGGTTTTCAATTGCTCCAAATTTAGATTGTTCGCATAAACACGATCATTTCAGTAGCCCCAAAAAAAAAAATTACTAAAGTTGTTAAGTAACAGGATCTCAGAGGCCAGTTTACGTCCGCTAATATCGAAATTACTCGTCCTGGAAATTTCTCTTGCAATAAAGCCCTGCTTGGTCGTGCTGTGTGACTTGTTCTTGTTGTTCCAGTACCCAATTGTCGTATACTCTGCGCTGTGCATGTGCAGACAAATACAATTGAAAGCTTTCGAACAGCAGAGTCTTATGCTGCATTTACACTAGTTGATAAACAAGTCAACGTTGATATCAACTTTGTCAATCCTAGTGTGAACAGCTCTCAACTTGCGTTGACAGTAGATTGACAATGCGAAAATCATCAATTGTTGCTCTGAGTGTAAACATAGTGTAAACACATTGTGTCAACAGTTGAAGTCACAATCGGCGCGTTGACAACACAAAATTAAGTTGAGCTCATGTTCGTTCTTTTGCTTTGTGTTGACAAACTTTATGTACATATTTGAGGTGGCAGCATTTCGCTTCGCCATCCGTTTTTATTAATGTTGTCTGCTTTTTCAACTGTGCAGTCTATAAAAAACAAAAATTAGTAATAAAAAGCTATTTAAAAATACAATTTTATGTATTTTTATGCATATTTATTGAACCATATTTTAATATCGAAAGTAGACCTGCTTCTTGCTCTTCCTCGTCCTCAAGAGCTAGAACCAAAATCACTGCTGCCGCTATTTTGCTCTTCTTCGCTGTTGCCATTGTTCTGAATTTATTCTAAAGTAAATAAATTGCATATCAATTAGTTTTAAGCTACATATGCATTAGTACTTACCACTTGTTTACTTTTCTCAATTAACAAAACAACACAATATCAATGAAAATCACTTTCGATACATTCACAATATCGACTTCAACGAAAAATGCTTAGCAACGTGAATGTCAACGAATGTGGATATTAAGTAGTGTAAATTACTCTAAACTTCAATATCAACGCGTTGGCATCTTGCGCGTTGCTCAACTCGAAAATTAGTTGGCAACCCGGTTTTTTTGTCAACTCAATCAACTAGTGTAAACACAACAAATGCGTTGACGTTGGATATCAATTGTTGACATAGCTAGAATTGATGCTGCATCAACTAGTGTAAATGCACCTTTACTTTCCGAAACCCGAAAATTTTAAAGTTTTTATATTATACAATCTCAGAGTTTAATCAAATCAATATGTTGCACTGATCATGAATATCTTTATATTACAAAAAATACTTAATGGTACCGCTGTTTCTCTGTACTCAAAGAATAATAACAAAATGTTTTATGAGGCTGAGCTGTGCTTTTCCGGAACTGCAACTGTGTCCTGCCAGTCAAGATCCGGAGCAGTAGGTTCACGATCCACACTGTTGCTGCTACTTCTTTTGCTACTGTTGCTGCTAGTGGTAGTTACGACGACAAGAGGCATTTGGCGTCGCTGCAATCGTTTAGCAATTGGCGGCACAAAAAGATCATGCTTGATCACAGTGCACGCAGCGTCCTGATAGATGCGTCTGTTACTATCCCAATTGAGAGCTGCAAAGCAACACGAAAGCAGCCAGCCACCGAGAAAAGCGACTGCAAAGCCGAAAGCTGCGTACCACATGTAACTAATGCGGTACAAATAAAAATACTTCTCATCCGAACCAGTTTCTGGAGTCTCGGTTTTATAAGGAGCCGTCAATTTTACGCCCGCTTGCAGCAGTATATCAATAGCGAAGCTGCGGTCAGAAGGGCAGCCATCAATAGACATGTCGAGACTGGGTATCGGCGGCTTCGGTTGGCCGAAACCGATCCAAAAGGATAAGGCTATCGAAGTAAGAAGACCAGCAATGGCGCCTTTTTGGTTTGCCGACGGCACATACATTCCCAGCGTAAAGAGTCCCAGCAAAGGGCCGCCAATAATTCCAAAGATTGAGAGAGCCGCCTGCAGCAGGCCTCCGATAGAGCCAGCCAAGAAGGACATTCCAATGCAGACGGCACCATAAAAAACGGAAAGCAGCTTTGAGTACCACATTGTCAGGCGGTCATCAAGGGTGCGGCCAGAGCAGCAACGCACAAGGGGCTTCAGGTAATCTTCCAGAGTGACAGCTGCCAACGAACTTATCGCCGTGCTAATAGTAGACAGGCTGGCGCAAAAGATACCCGAAACAAAAAGGCCCGACAAGCCAGTGTATTCACTCATTGTGTCCACCACAAAGAGGGGCATTATCTGATCCCGCGAATTGACTCGCCCAGCCAGTAGAGGATCACAGTCACGATAGTACCAATAGATGCACAAGCCCGAGAAACAAGTGCTTACACTCAACAAACACAATATGGGTAGACACCACCAGAGCGCGGCGCGCGCTGATTTAAGATTGCGTACGGCAAGCAGGCGTTGCACTTGTGATTGATTTACACCATATATAGCCAAGTATGTGGCGCTGCCGCCCAACACCTGAGTAAACCATGTGTGCCTAGTCGTTGGATCGATACTAAAGTTGGAAAAATCGATGCGACCATTATCTAGCGCTGTTCGCCAAATGGTAGAATAACCGCCCGCTTTTATGCCCGCACATATGATGACACTGAATACTGCTGCAAACATAAGAATCGACTGGTAGATGTCCGTGATCAACACCGCTTTCATGCCACCCATAGTTGCATATATAGTACAGACGATGCCAACAATTAGGACCGAGAATATTTGACTTAAACCAGTGACTGCCTCCAAAGCCAATGCTGGCGCATACACAACAATGCCCATGTACAGTATCATCTGCATCGAAAAAGCAAGCGAGGCGGCTAAGCGGGTTGCATAGCCAAAACGCAGCTCCAGATACTCGTACACGCTCGAAGTTTCCAGACGATAAAAGACCGGCAGAATAAGATATGCAGCAATGGGCGTTGATACAACATACGATAAATTGATAATGACAAACATGGTGCCATATTGATAGATCTCCATTGATACACCCAGAATGGTTACAGCCGACATGAAGCTGGCCATCAAACTAAAAGCCACTGGCGTCACGCCCATAGAACGGTTAGCCAGAAAATATTCCTTGGTGTTGGTCTGTTTGTCGCCCGCGTAGCTATAGTATACTCCGATAAGTATAGAGATGACCAGGACCACGGCTAAGATAGCATAGTCCCAGACACCAAGAGTAGCCATCCCAATCAATTGCAAATCCTGCACAGATGGACTTAGAAGTAGAGAAGATGAGAATTGTCCAACACTGAAGACCAGCACCAGCACAAGCAGGTAATTTCCTTGCCCTTTACTCGACAGACAACTAATATTTACTTGTTGATAACCGGCAGCGATAATAGAAAAAAAAACCTATACATGTAGTTGCTGCAAGTACACGTTTGCTGTTGGGAATCTGACTGCTGGCGCACGCGCGCGACTTTTACGTTTGCCTGGCGTCAATGAAGTGGGCCAAAGTAAAACCAAAACTACTCAGCCCAACGCTGAGAGGAAACCACGCTGCTCTAAATTTGTATAGCAGTTAAGAGATAGCAGCTTAGCTGGCAGCAAAACTTATTATCAACACCTGGGACACATTGAAACCGTTGCAATCGATACGTTTAAGTTCAGAATGCGCAACATAGGAACAAAAATTAACAATAACGTTAATTATAAAACTTAACAGCTAAAATATAACCCATATCTATCTTTATACACGCATATAAAAACTTTTACACCTGACTAACTGATTGGCGAACTTTGTAGAGCCAAAAAAAATAACAGATAAAAAGCTAAATATCACCATTGCTGCATACTTCTTGATGCTGCGTAAGACAATCTTTGTGAGCTCGGTTTGCATGGGAATCTAGTCTGATCAATAGGAATTCCGTCTATATCATCCCAATGACTGATGCTGCTCCTCTCGCATTAGCACATAACAGTTAATATAACCAGTTAACAAAGCTTTAGCATACAAAATAATAGTTTAAAATACTAAAAATAAACACGCTTTATGGTAAACCATACCCCCCTAATTCACAGTACTTCAATAATATTTAGATTTATGGAGGGAGGAAAGTAAAATATTTACAAGATTGCAATTTCAAATAGAGAATTGAAGGCCTCAGCAGTCATTACTCCCAGAACTAGCAGTTCAGTATTATATACTAGACTAGTAAGTGCCCCGCTTACTTCGCTGCGCGGATAGTTTATATTAATTTTAGCAACAGAAGATATAAAATAAATAAATTAGAAAATATTTCACAAAATATTTAAGCAAACTATTTAACATTCTCTTTGCCACGCCACCATTGAGGTAGAGAATCAGGAGCGTTATTATACTCGATACCGAAGGTAAAGAGTATATTGGGAGTATGTTCGTCATGTTGTCTGTCTGTCTGTATGAACTCAACTTTTTTCCACACAATTCAAGCTAAAGACTTGAAACTTTCCAATTCTCTTTATCTATGGCATATTAAATTTAAGTGTCAAGATTGGGGCTTTACAATAACTGGGGGGCTGGCAAATTGATAAATTCGATAACACAAAATCGACAAATCCACCTATTCGGCACACCCTTACAGTAAGAGCTACCAAATTTGATAGGAAGATAGCTACTGGCGTCCCCTAAAAATTTTGGTGCCACGCCCACCATTCCGCCCCCAGCCCCCCCGTAATATTTAATCATAAACGCCTTTATCTTCCTCAGTTTTTGAGCTAGAGCCACCAAAATTTGCGCCCAAGATAGGTGATGACGATCCCCAAAAAACGGAATCAAAACTTTGTTTGCCACGCCCACCCATACCGCCCTAGCCAACCCCAGCCGCCCCAACTTTTCGTAAAAAACGGGAATGCGTGTATGTATCATTGTTTTTGAGCTAAACGCCCTCAGCACCCTTCCCCAACCTTTTACAAACTTTGAGCTAGAGTCACCAAATTTGGTATTAAGATAGCAAGTGACAAAAAGTCCCAAAAAGATCTGCAGGAATAATTTGGATGCCATGCCCACCCATAACGCGCAAAGCCCCTCTTCCCCCACCTTTAACAAACTTTGAGCTAGTGTCACCAAATTTGGAAGGAAGATTGCTGGTGGCATGCCCATCTGTATCAGAATTTTTGAGTCAGCTTTCACAACTGCCGCATCCGTACCCCTTTGCAATCAGGCCTCTTTTTACTGGTACAAATACTGGTATCGAGTATAGCGCAGTCGATTGCGTCCGACTGCAACGTTTCCACTTGCTTTTTATTGTGGTTTCCTCAGTAGTCCTTATCCAACTATATATAATGTTGCTTCAATTATTAAGTCTAAAGTCGACTTTTTATTATAAACAAAACAAATTTACAACTTAATTTAAAGTAAGTATTATAAATAAATACTTCAAAATAAGTCAAAAATTTACTTCACTGTACAACGTGTAAATCACTGACTTCGTGATCTGAGTTTTATCGTTCTTGCGCTTTGTCTAAGTTAAGCAAGTATGCAAATCCATCCCCACAACATTTTCTGGTATGCCAAATTTTTCTAGACGCACCAAGTTTTGCTTTGTTGTTTTTTTTAAATCAATGACACCAACAAAAAGTAGCATAGCGGGCCCAACGACAGTGATGCCGATTTGGCCTTTTTCCGGACAGATCTGTCCTGTTTTTAAGTGCTTTGTCCGGAAAAAATATCAAACATCCCCTATCTGAAAATCTGGCCTTTTTCTGATTTTATTTGATTAATTTATTTCAATCTTTTTTTTCAAAGTTTTCTTTAAAAACAGTGTGGCATCCGATCTATTAAAAACAGCGATCTTTTTAAAGCAGTGTGGCATCCTGTTTTACATACTTTGTGTGTATTTTCGATATCATTTGTAATCTAATGTACAACAAAAGTGAAAAATAAACTTAAATAATGCCGAAAGATTCGTACAAACAAAAATTTGGTGATTGCTGGCTACAGCAGCCAGATTTTAAAGATTGGATAAGCCACCATGAAGCGCACAGCAATAAGGCATACTGCAGATACTGCATATGCAGTCTTAATAGCAAAATAGATCACATTCGCGCGTATATGGCGACAAAAAAACATATGCAAAACGCCTCGCACAAGAAAGCATAATTTGTTTTAAGCCGGCGGATTGTCCCCAATCTTGTCACCAGGAAGCTGTATTACCTACATATGTTTATGTTTATTATCACCTCACGGAATTGTGCAAGTTTCATTATGATGCTAAAAGCTTAAAATTGCACAGAACAATTTTTGTCCTGTTTTCTGTCCTTTTTTATGCTCGATACCGAAGGTAAAGAGTATATTGGGTTTGTGCAATGTCCGTCATGGTGGGTGTCCGTCCGTCTGTATGTTCGCAAGTTTTTTCCACACTCTTCAAGCTAGAGACTTGAAACTGCAAATGTCTTTATCTATGGCCGGGACAGATCAAGTTCTAAGATTGGGGTTCTACGATGACTGGGGGGCTGGCAAATTGATAAATTCGATAACTCAAAATCGACAAATACACCTATTCCGGACACCCTTACAGTGAGAGCTACCGAATTTGGTGGGAAATTTGCATCCCCGAAAAATTGTGGTGCCACGCCCACCCATTCCGCTCCCAGCCCCCCGCGGTTTTAAATCAAAAACGCCTATAACTTCCTCAGTTTTTAAGCTCGATCCACTAAATTTTGCGCCAAGATAAGTGATGACGATCCCAAAAAAAACTGCATCAAAACTTTGGATGCCACGCCCACCCATACCGCCCTAGCCAACCCCAGCCGCCCCAACTTTTCGTTAAAAACGCGAATGCGTGTATCTTTCAGAGTTGTTGAGCTAGAGTCGCTGAATTTTGTAGAAAGATAGCTAGTAATGAACCCCAATGATCTGCATTAAAGTTTTGGAGTCACGCCCACCCTTTCCGCCCCCAGCCCTACCGCAGTTTCAAGTCAGAAATGACTTTATCTTCCTCAATTATTGAGCTACAGCCACCAGGTAATGACGCCAAGATAGGTGATGACGATCCCCAAAAAACTGCATCAAAACTTTGGATGCCGCGTCCATAACTGGTAGCGACAGCCAAAGATATTTTGTAGCCAGGCCCACCCATAACGCCCACAGCACCCTTCCCCAACCTTTTACAAACTTTGAGCTAGAGTCACCAAATTTGGAAGGAAGATAGCTGAAACTGTTGCTGCTGTGGCTGCAGCGGCTGCACATAAAACTGTGGCAGGGCCACAGCAGGCAAAGCACCCCAATAATTTTGTCCGTTCATTCTTGTATCACTTTTAGAAATGAAATGAAGCAATACGCAAATGGCACACTACAGTACAAATTTTAAAATTCCCTGAGAGTGAAAGAGTTACTGCTTTTTATGTGAATTGATCTCATCTACAGAACAATATCACATTTTCATGCTCTTAAGCCAATCACATTCCTCTTAGTCCTCCTTTGTTGTTTCAAATTCGTGTGTGCATACAACGGCTTATAATAAGCCTGAAGCGATCGACAAAAACAGCAACAACAAATCTTTTGCATTCACAGTTATATTTATACCCTGAAATGGGTAAAAAAGAGTATAATTGTTTTGTGCAAAAGTATGTAACAGGCAAAAAGAAGCATCTCCGACCCCATATAAAGTAGATATATTCTTGATCAGCATCAACAACCATATGCAATATGAAAATCATACCCAACCTGTCACATGTGACGTCACGCAAAACAGCTTTTTATGCGCAATGCGTTATCGGTATTTTTTGTATCATGATTTCGGCTCACTCTCTTATGTATGTGCGCGCTCTGCAAGTCAAACAAAGAGCGTAGTATCTCTGCCTTCTTCGCACGCACTGAATCAAAGCAAAACATATGTATCTAAGAGGCTGCAGTTAAGTGAATTGCATAGCCTAAACTCACACGTACTTTAGCCTTTAGCTTTGACTTAGTATGTGCGGAGGAGGTAGAGTTATTGAACTTTATGATTGGCATGCAAAGCGCGCACATAAAATAGAGAGTGAACAAAGGAGCATGATCGGAGCGAGATATCAAAATATCTAATTATCATAAGAGCGACGCGCGCGCTCTGCTTAGTTTTAAGCGGCTCTTTGAGTTTGGGACGAAGACCGTGGTTCACACGTACAACGCAGGCATGCATAGATTTGTATACAAACTTATGTGAACAGCCTTTGCTTGTTCGAAATTGTATATTATTAATGTAAGTGTGTTACGTTTTGTCTAATGTATAGTAGCAGTAAGTAGGCAAATCCACCCCCACAACATACATATGTATTTTGGTGTGCAAAATTTTTCTAGACGCACCAAGTTTTGTTTTGTTGTTGTTGTTTTTTTTAATCAACGACACCAACAAAAAGTAGCAGTGCGGGCCCATGGTTGAATTATACGTGGTTGTGTCATGCGTAACAGAAGGAGCCTGTTGATAAGACCACGCGAGTGCAAAAGAGATAGCATAATTGCTTTCTCGATATTGCTTTTTCGTCTTGTTTTTGTGATCAAAAAAGAGATAGAACGATGTGTGATTTTGCTTACATTTTTCAACCGCGGTTCTTATTTCAGAGCGTTCAATGCTATGCGACTAACTCTCGACATAACCATGTATAATTCAACCATGTGCGGGCCCAACAACAACACTAACAACAACAACAAACGCTCCTTGGGTCGTAAATCAATTGTCAAAGGCACACAAATTTGAGAAAAAAAACAATGTGCACTGTGCGAAAAGATACAGGTACATAAAATTATGAAAATTATTTTCAAGCGCATTGTTCACTTATTTGTGAATGCAATTATTCATTAAGAAGCGGAAATCCGTTTCTTTTTTGCAAGTGTACGAACCTTTTTTTATGTTTTGTTTTTGTATTCTCGCTCGCGATCAAACTCTCAGCTTGTGCGACAATCAGGCGGCAGTAGTGGAATGGGGAATGTGTTTTGTTTTTGGAATGGGTAAAAGTGCTCGAAAATGTATGGGAGCTACTCGAAGGAGTTGTCCAAAATAAAATTCCTTTCTTAGTGCCCACTTTAAACCTGCATGGAATATTGTGTGAAAATTTCAGCCTTCTAGCTTTTTTCGCTTAGAATTTGTACACTACGTGAATCAGGACAAACTCTTTTATATATATAGATTAATTTGTTGAATAAATAACTACCTTTTCAAAATTGGGAAATATGTGTGTTTTATTGAAAGGCACCTCGAGGTGTATCGACTTGTTATCGATATCCCAGCTCCTCAGTGGGAGTAGCGCCTCTATATTGACAATTCGTCTGTCGCACACATGAACCAAGATGTTTGCTAAGTCTCTAGCTTTAGGGGTGTCGAAGGAACGCGCCTGACGGACATTGCACAAAACCAATACACTCTTTACCATCGGTAACAGAGACAAAAAATATGCTATCTATAAGAAGTATGTGAATGGGGGAATTAATAATAATAATGGTAATAGGATTAGAAGTGCACCGCCACCCTGTTGCCTCCATCTCAGTGGCAAAAAATTGACAGAAGTACTTAGCTTGGCCTATCAAAATGTTAGAGGCCTTAACACTCAACTTGCTAAATTATGTGTTAACAGCTTATCATGATTCACATATAGTTGCTCTCCTTGAAAAAACACTGGTAAAAACCCGATATTTCTGATTATTCCGTTTTCCTTCAAAGTATAACTTGTACAGATGCGATCGCACCTCCCGTTTAGTATACACATATATCCAGTGTACACTGTACACACTTCAGATATACTAAACAGCAACACACCGGAATAACCCAGCAACAGAAACAACACAAACACTTTGTTGTTGTCTAAACATTAAACAGAACAGCGACACTTTGTCGTTGCATAAACAATAAGCCAAGCACCCAGTGCTGGTAACATGATCGCGTAAGAATGCAACGCGCACAACGATGCCGCGTCAGCGTTCTCACGCTTTGACCATTTACAGAATGTATGAGTACACTCGCTCTCCCTCTCTTTGTTTAAGTTTCATGTATGTTAAGATCCGAGGAGAAAAGCAAAAACAATGTGCATTTAAAAACAATGTTGTAGATCTGCTTCTAAGCGAATAAGAGCATACACAAATTAGGGATTGAAAATCTAACCAATCGACCAACCTATCGGTAAGATTTTCAAATATTATAAATATTTTAACAATTTCGTCTTTTTTCAACTTTACTGTGCAATTTACAGCCATTTACGTCTTTTTTCAACTTTACTGTGCAATTTACAGCCATTTACAATAAAATATTGGCCTTATTAATCCTCAATGATTGAAATAATGATAATTAGAATTAAGAATAAAACATATCGATGTGGACGAACATGGAATTGGTGGTGCTATTATTTTCATTCGCATGTTTTTAACTTTTCTTCCAAAACACAAAAATCAAAAATTAATGAGTGTTCAAACCTTAGCACCTTTTTGTTTGTTACACGATACCGGTTCGATTTCTACGAACACATTAGTATAAATAACTATGTATATGATGATAACATTAACATTTTGTTTATATTTATAATCAACTCATATCAAAATCAAGTAAAATCAAGTATTTCTCACTAGCAGCAACAACTATGTGACACCTCCCAGAAATCTATGAACGCATATTTTTATGCCCACAAACAGCAACAAAAGAAAATACTATTACGAACAAGCTTATTTGCTATATTAAAAAGTTTGCCGCTCGACTCGTAAATAACATTGAAAAATGATATGTTATTAAACCATTTAGATATCGACAAATTTTATCAATCTTTTTAAAAAATGTATTAAATTTCTTAAGGAAAAAATTTAAGAAACATATATATTTTGTAATTTTCAATTTCATGAACAGTTTTTCTTTGCTCTTCATTTGCGATATATTTCTAAATAATGTTTTTATGTATATTTACGCGCACTGTGCCATACTAAAGGATACCAATGAAGAGTCACTTACCGTCACTTGATACAAACCGGCGCCACTGGGCACTAGCTTGACAAATTTACCGCGTGGAATAGGCGAGCCGCGACGTCGTGAGCTAGGACGATCCTGCAAACACAAAGCGGTTGTTGGTATAAGTACATATGTACATATAAGCGAACTGTGTTCTATTATTGGTAAGCCCTCGTCAAACAAACCTTTACGGTGGTGGTCATTTCGCTCATGTCGTCATCCGCATCCCAACGTCGAACATCTTGAAGTCGCAGCTTGACATCACTTTTGTGCGATAGCTGTGAGGTCTTAAAGCTGACGCGTCGCTTGTTCCGATCTTTCCGACGCTGATGATCGTCAACATCTACAATTGCAATAGGTCATTAAACTAGGCTTGGCCAACAAATAAAATGATGCTACACAGATAACCTACCATCGTAGTCTTTCAGCGCGGTATAACGTGGTCCAACACCTCCACTGCCATTACCAACATTGTAATTGTAACGTTGACCGCCAGCCCCTCCGCGCTTAGGCATTATTGAAACAAATGTAGTAGATGTGGACGAATTGCCGACAGCAGTTAATAATAAAAAGGGTCTTTGAATACGCAGAAATTACGGCACAAAAGCGAAAACAAGCGCGAATGGCGTGTGTGCTCTAGGCTTGCTGAATATATATCGAAATATCGATGATATATTTCTTTGATAATATTTGAAGCGATATTTTTGCACTTCGATATTATCAATATCGATATTTTTCGGCGATATACTTAAGCGATATGTTTTACTCTTGCTTTTTATTCCCGCGACTAAAATTATTGTCATCATAGAAGCAAAAAAATTTTTGATTTATTTAATTGCTCCGGGAAGTTCCGTTGCGTCGGAACGCATGGCATCTGCCATTAAAGTTGTGGTGTGCGACTCTCGCAGTAAAATGACTGACGAGCACATAAAGCAGCGAGTTTTTTTAAAATCTTACTACTCGGAGTTATGGTAAAATAATTTAAACATGTAAAATGTTACTTGATTTATTATTTATTATTATTTCTGGAAAATAAACAACTTTTTATTTTGAATAAAAGCACCTTGGCTTAGTGTGAAACAAAGTTTTTGCGGGACAACCATTTTTATATTGTACCTAGATAGAAATATCATCTATAATATCGATATTTTTTTCTGAATATATCATTAAAAATAATATTTTTGTAGTATCGAAATACTATCGATATTGATATTTTTTAAAATATCAACACCCCTACTACCAGATGACAGAAGTCATGAAAATGAAACATAGGCTTTTACAACATTGTTAAGTGCTGTGAAATATTAATGTAAGCACAAAAAATATGGCAACGCTGCCAGCCAAGAATAAAGGTATCCGTAGATTGTAGATTATCGGTATTGAGCAGATCGATAACATAAACTATAAACATGACCTTAAATAAAAAGTGTTCCTTTTATTTAAATGTTACCGAATCGGAAGATAAACTTGTGCAAAGTATAAGCGATGTACTTAAACGTTGTGCGAGTCAAGCCCTCAATAATTGCAACGTTTTTCGAGTTGGCCTTTCAGGTGCGTATTTTATGTACATATGTACATAAATATGGTGTTGTGCTTGTCTATGTGATAAGCCTAACTTAAGGTGACCTTGCACTTATGAAGGTTAATCGTGGAAATGTCAACTTGCCTCTTGTCTCAACAGGTGGTTCGATGGTACAGCTCATCACCCGCGCACTGATATCGAGTCGCCTAGACACAAAATGCTGGAAATTTTTTTTTTGCGACGAACGTTATGTTCCTGACGATCATAATGACTCCATATACTGGGCGTACAAAACTCAAATGCTTACTCAACTACCAAATATTTTAGAAAGCCAACTAATTAAAGCAGATACGTCCGTGTCACTGAATGAATGTGCAAGTAATTATGCGAAGCGCATTAAAGAAGAATTTGGTACAAGCTGTCCTGAATTTGATTTGCTGCTTTTGGGCATGGGACCGGATGGGCACACATGCTCTTTATTTCCGGAGCAATCTTATAATCTGGTAGAAACTGAACGTTTGATAGTTCCGATTCGTGATTCACCAAAACCGCCACCAGAACGTATCACATTTACGCTTCCACTTCTCAATAATGCCAAAGATGTTGTCTTTATTGTAACGGGTTCTAGTAAAGCAGATGTTGTTAAAGTAAGAACAGCACTCTCAAGGTTTGAAAGTAATTGTAAGAAATTTATATTGTTTATCTTGCAGAGCGTATTTTTACACAATGATAAAAAGTTTCCAGCTGCATGGGTAGAGCCCACACATGGACAGTTGACATTGATTGCAGATAGTGGCGCAGGAGAAACGTTGCTTGATCAAGCGGGTCACTGTGCACATAAAATCGTATAGCTGTTGTATATTTTGGAAACAATAAAAACTTCTGTTACGTTTGAAAAGTGTATACTGTTGAAGTATACAGCACTACTTATTCGCCCAACGTTGCCACTTAATTTTATGTTATAGCACAAAAAAGAATTTTGCCTGACTGGCATCGTTCTCATTTTAGTGAATAAGTAAAAAAAATACTATTACAAACACCCACAAGTCGATATGTCACAAAACTTATATTAAAAATAAACAGCTATGCACACCAGCGCTGTTGCAATGCCGAACACCTGTGGTCAATTTGATGCAGAGCGCGTCTGTCGTGTTTGCCTACGCGAAGTGGGAAATTTTTACTTTATCTACGATGAAGCGCCCGTGGAACAAGGCGTTAACATTGCGCAAATACTTAACGAATGTACACGGTACACCTGTGAGCGTTACGATAAGATGCCGCATCACATGTGTGACACCTGTATTAAGGCTGCCTGCCAGGCGTATCGCTTTAAGCAAGATGCAGAGAAGGCATATCGCTCGCTTGTGGCCATCCTGGGCCGCCAGCCACCAGCAAGCAAGCCAAACAGCAGCGATGTGTGTACCCAGACCGAACGGCTGCCCATGCTTCCATGTGGTATCTGCAACGATAAGTTTTTAAGCATTATCGAAGTGCGTCTGCACCGTAATCGCCACTACAATCATATGGGGGAGCTTAAGTGCAAACTGTGCGACGAGCGATTTTCGCAATTGCGCCAGTTGCGTAGCCACCTCGTAGAGCGACATGATCCTAAGTCTGCTAATGTAGCTCCTTTTTTGCGGCGCCGTCTAGAATGCCGAGATTGCCAACGGGTTTTCTCGCGACGTGGCTATTTGCTGCGACACATGCAAACTGTGCACAAAGTGAACGGTCGAGGGCGGCGCCGGGCGCTGGCCGCTGGGCAAGAAGTGAAATCAAAAGTGTTAACCTGGCTACCCATCGACGAGGCAACAATGCATAGCGCTGACGAATTGATTTCGGCTGCCGTTTTGTTTGATGATCCAGCTGCCTGCTCCGATGATGAAGAGGACGTCAATGATACCAACCTGATGAGCCATCAATGCCATACTAATCCCATATCAAGCAACGAAGAAGCTGACGATGAAGATGTGCATGAAGCTGAGCAATTACTATGGATGCACATTAAGCCAGAGCCAAATCAAGACCTTGAATCAAGACCAGTGTCATTTGTGTCGCCAACCCACACGCCCCACTCAGAAGACGAAAACGAACGCCTAAACAACCAGAAAACTGCGATCAGTGTCTTCACGGCAGCAGTTAAAGGTAGGCAACCAATTTATAGAAGTCGCAAAAATATACATAACTCAATTCCCCAAAGAAATCAGTTTAGACTTGATTTTGAAAATTTTTCAAGTGAACGTAGAGACTAAGCTTTTATTAATACATTAAATGGAAATTTGATTTTATTTTTGTGTTTTGGAAGAAAAGATTAAGAGATTATCAAAACAATCCATGCAAGATCAAGTATTTCTAACTAGCAGCAACAACAATTTGACACCACCCAGAAATCTAAGAACGCATATTTTTATGTCCACAAACAGATGAAAATCCTATCACGAACAAGCTGCTGTTTGTGGGCATAACATAAACAGCAGATCTGTTTGGTTCGACCGTGTCAGTCAAGGTATACTTAACATATGTATATGTAATATGTAATTATACTTAACATATATGTATGTACATATGTAGTTAAGTATACCTTGGTGTTAGTCTACTGCTTCTCGGTATCTTCGCACAAACAAACCAAAGCGAATGCAAACCAATAGACACATCATTAATTTACGACCAAGACTTCGTATTGAACGACAACTATTCGCTGCCACTACACCAATACCATCAAACTCACTTCCAGGCAGAGACTATTGTTGTACAACAACCACATATTATTTTCAATGCTCACGCGGCAGAGCTTTGGCGTAGTTGGTTTTGCTCTACCCGCGCCCAAGGTATACTTAATAATACCTTGCCCGGCGCGGGCGATGTTAGCACATCAAAAATTTCAAACTTCTGGTAATTTTTTTCCGTCGTTTTTGTTGCCTTATGCCGTTGTATGCATTTTGCTGAGCAACGTCACGTACGCAACCAATGTTAATTTCTGCGTGGGATATAGAGTGATGGTTTTTTCACATTAAGAACCAGGGGCAATTTATTCCTATTTTTACGAATATTGCTAGCAATGATCATTTGTCGCTGCTTCAATTTCACTTCAAGGGCGTAATATGTAAAGAATTTGCCAGTTGTTACATTTCTTCCGTTTAAATGTTTCCTGATCATTCCCGCGTTAACAGTTATCAACAGCGGTATCGACGGCTTGTCGATAGTCAAATTTTTGCCAGTAACAAAGCACAATTTAAAGTCGATGTACTCATTTATGGAATTGATTACGATATTTCGAAATTTCGTCAAAGCTCGTTCAGTGAGCCAATTAACTCAAATCCTTATTTATCGCCGCAACATGCTTTTCACCTGGGGCACTGCGCTCAACCCTTGTTTTTTTAATCAAACATATCCACAGTAAAACAACCAAAGCATACAAAACCCAACTACACAGTTTAAAATCACTACTTTACAAACACATCAAGCAAAGCTGCGGTCAAATAAGGAGCAAATTACCATCTGCACTAGAAAAAATCACGCAAATTACATAACATTCCCTACGTCCCACTAGCAAACAAAACAACCAACCTCCAATGGCTTTTCCTCCCTCCTCTTATTCCTCGAACTCAAAGACAATCACAACAATCACCCATCATGCATTTCTTCTGTTGACGTCATCAGCTACTCTACTCCCAATTGGTGGGCAGGGTGTTCTTGTCATCAAATCCTTCATGCAGATTTCTTCTACTGATTTAAAGATGTAAATATGCACACATTTGCACAATCAAAATAAATATTTATAAGCATATTTATTGTAGCATAGCTAAACCAAAGTTTGCAAGATTTTATTGAAAATGGGATAACTCTATAACTACGATCGATGTTTCGAACGAAACTAACGTACTTTGTCTTCGCAGAACTTATTGCCTTTATAGTATCTGAGATAAACATGTTCACACATCCAGATATCAAGAACAAATGGAAGGCTATATCCACTCAGCTATACTTATCTAGAATATATACTTACTGTATACTTTATGGTTCCGAAGAAGTTTCCGGCTGCATTTTACAATGCGTATGCCCAGCACCCTTATACACTTGTTTTCCATTTTCAGTTGAATTAGAGTCAATCCCATATTGCATAGGCACAATTAAGAAAATTTTGTATTTATATGAAAAATTTATAGCAATCGCTTCTAATTATTCAAAACAGAGGAACCTCAACAAATACCGATTAAGGAGGAACGTCAGCGTGCTGATAGCGTCAACAAGGATGAAAAATACGAGATTGAGGACACATCAGCAATCGTTTTTCACAACGCAGATAAAGAGGGCGAGCAAGAGTTTGGCAATGAATATGACGACGACGACGATGATGAAGACGAACCTCATGAAGAACAAAAGCTGGAATCAGAAGACGAGTCCAAACTGACACAAGTGCAAATGCTGCGCGAGTATAAGCAGAAATCAAAAGCCGGCAAACAGCGACGTTCTCGAAGCAAAAAACTAAGTGATGCTGCAGTACCGAATTCGGAAAATCGCTGTGATATTTGTATGCGCACATTTTCCCGCCACTGCCATTTGCTGCGGCACAAATTGTCGCATTTGGAAAAGAAACCGCACAGCTGCCCGCATTGTCCCAAGGCGTTTGCGCGAAGCGATCATTTGAAAGCGCACGTACACAGCCTGCATGGTAGCAAGGAGCACAAATGTGTTCTGTGTGAGGCGGCATTTTCTCGCCTCGATGCTCTTGAACGGCACAAGATGAGCAAGCACAACGGCGAAGGCCTAGATGCTAGCAGTGAGCTTAAGCTGCAGATAAATGAGCATACGTGCAAATATTGCGCCAAGCGATTCTCCAGCAAGACTTATCTGCGCAAGCACACGCTGCTTCACACCGAATTCCTTTACGCGTGCAAAAGTTGCGACGAGACATTTAAGGAGCGCCAGCTGCTGCGCAGCCACGAAAAGACGCACACCGGTCAGCGCAATTTCCTCTGTTGCATTTGCGGTGACAGTTTTGCACGCAACGATTATCTGCGCGTTCACATGCGGCGTCACAACGGCGAGAAGCCATACAAGTGCCGATACTGTGTCAAAGCTTTTCCACGCGCCACCGATCTGAAGGTACATGAGCGGTAAGCTACCCAAACTTGATATGATATGGTTTTTCCAACTATCTAAACTGTTAACATTTATTTTCGCATTGTCATTTCAGCTATCACACCGGCACAAAACCTAATCTGTGCAATACATGCGGCAAAAGTTTCCATCGCGCGTACAATTTGACAATACATATGCGCACCCATACGGGCGAACGTCCCTACAAGTGCGACCAGTGCCCAAAGAGCTTCAGCCAGAGTAATGACTTAAAGGCGCACATACGAAGGCACACAGGGGAGCGCTACAAATGTCCGCACTGTGATGCTTACTATTTACAGTTGTACCATATGCGAAATCATTGCCTCACTGTTCATAACAAGCATATTGAGACAAAAACAGGACGGCTACAACGTACCGGCCTCTTGGACGCGCCCAATCACACTCACCTTACCACTGTGGTAATGCCCGCTACAATTTCCCAACAGCATTCAACTGCAGATCGACAAACAATAACAACCGTTTGCACACCGCCTTCAGAACCGTCGACTGCGATAACTGGGACACCCATAATTCATTCGCCGGTGACGTATAATGCAACGCCATCAGTATCGATGCCGCCAGTGCCAGTCACGAAAGCCACCGATATAATGTGTGTAGCAAACAATGCAACGACGATGTCAACGGCAACAACGTCTTTTGGGGCATTTACTATACCCGTCGTTATGGGTAAGTGTCTTTACAAAAACTTGCCACACGTTTCACTTATCTAGCTATCTCTTTTCTTTTGTCAATCCTTTTCAGCGCATTTCATGTACAATCATAGCGGCAACAGTCAGCAGAGCAACAGCGCAAGCGGCGGCGAGACTAGAAAATAACCGATACTACATTTTAAAATAATCAAGAAAATCTTCCAATCGTTATTCCAACGTTCTCTTAATGTCACGTTGTATATACTATATACTACATACATATGTACATGTGTGTGAAATGAATTCAAGCTTTTGTCGTGGTCGATATGGTTAGCACAAAAATTAAATAGCATGGATATATTAAAACAGGCAAAAAATAAAGAAAGCTGGACTAGAAGATAACCTAATTGATGTCTTTACTAGAATTCAAACCTGAAAAAATACACACGGGTGTTGAGAATCGTGCGAAATATGATAGAAACAAAATACGTTTATGCAATAAAGAATAAAAAATGCGTCAAATAAATTGAACGGAATAGAGTGCGATGACAAAATAGTTTGAGTGAATGTTGTGCTCTCACGACTTCCTCGGTCCCACAACAGTTCAACAAACAGATACGAACTGAATTGTTTTTGTGTTTTCACACGAAAGAAATGTATTTAAATGTATTCTAAATTCTAAGGCTGTGCCAAAGTTTTAATTGCATATTATACATGCCATTGCAAAAACCGAAATCGCTATCTTAGTTCCTTCTTTCTATCGGACCTCTCTCAACTCGCGGATACTAACCCGAAAAATATCGTGTCTTTTATTCAAGCCTCGGGCTGGGACCACGCCCTCGCAAGCGGTGTGTCACACTCTGTGTCTGGGTATACGGTTTTTGGATAATGTCCAAGACGCGGCATCACAACGGGCCAGTACATGACCTATGTGAGTGGGGGGTTTTTCGACTACTACCCCTCTAACCTAACCTAACACACATGCCATTCTAACTTAATGTCATGAATGCAAAAGAATATGAAACTCGACAGACACTAACATTCATACTCGCTCAAACCATATTGCGTCAACTCATTCGAATACCTTTTATTGTAATACAGTTATAAGTGAAGTCATACAGCTATCTATTGAACATATTGCTATTGAAAAGTGGGCAAAGTGCGCCTATGACGTAGCGACGCTAATATTAATAAAGAAGAATATTAATAAATACAAAATAGCAATTTTTACACACTTTGTTGTTGCAATTACTCTTAGGCATTAAAAACGAATTTCGTATATGTATGTATGTACAGTGACTCACACCTTATTTGATGCAGTGTCAAATAAAAAGTTTAAGGTGCTATACATTTTAAACTAGAGAAAAAATTAAAAATGTTTAAACGCCAATTTGTTATATGTTATATCACATTTAAAAAAGGAACTTTTTTTTTTTTTTAAATATTGCTATGTTTTATATATTAACTAAAAACTTAAAATTTATCTTAAATATAAGTCTCAGCTTAAATGATGCGGCCACAAAACCAGTTATTTTTTTGCCGAATAAAAGGTAAAATAAGGGTTTTAATACTTAGTATGTAACCCCTTAACCTTAACAACAGCTCTTAACCTATCATTCATCGAAGAGACCAGCTTCCGAGTAGTTTCCGGGCTTATTTTGTTCCATTCCTCCAGCAGAGCATTTATAAGGTCCTGTTTGCTGGAAATCCGATGATTCCGGATGTTGTTCTCCAGCGCAGCCCACAAATTTTCAATTACATTTAAATCTGGAGACTGGGCCGGAGGAATCATGACATGGGGGCAGTTCCAGACAAGCCAGGACTGCACTATTCCGTAATTTTTGTATTGTAATTTTTGCAGACGAGTCCAAATTCAAAAATTACAGTATTCCAAAAGTCCAAATCCTTGTCCAAGTTGGTTTTTGCGAACTCCAGCCTCTTCCCTTTATTTTTTGGACTAATAAAGGGCTCATAGTGTGATGGTATGGGCATGTATGTCGGCAGCCGGCGTCGGAAACTTGGAGTTTTTTGAGTCGACGATGGATAAGAATATGTACCTCAATATTCTTCAAGAAAATTTGCTCCAAAGCGCCAAAAAGTTAGGAATCCGACGTGATTTCCGGTTCTACCAGGACAACGACCCAAAACATACGTCCGGAATAGTGCAGTCCTGGCTTGTCTGGAACTGCCCCCATGTCATGATTCCTCCGGCCCAGTCTCCAGATTTAAATGTAATTGAAAATTTGTGGGCTGCGCTGGAGAACAACATCCGGAATCATCGGATTTCCAGCAAACAGGACCTTAAAAATGCTCTGCTGGAGGAATGGAACAAAATAAGCCCGGAAACTACTCGGAAGCTGGTCTCTTCGATGAATGATAGGTTAAGAGCTGTTGTTAAGGTTAAGGGGTTACATACTAAGTATTAAAACCCTTATTTTACCTTTTATTCGGCAAAAATATAACTGGTTTTGTGGCCGCATCATTTAAGCTGAGACTTATATTTAAGATAAATTTTAAGTTTTTAGTTAATATATAAAACATAGCAATATTTTAAAAACAAATAAAGTTCCTTTTTTAAATGTGATATAACATATAAAAAATTGGCGTTTAAACATTTTTAATTTTTTCTCTAGTTTAAAATGTATAGCACCTTAAACTTTTTATTTGACACTGTATCAAATAAGGTGTGAGTCACTGTATGTACATATGTACATACAGATTGTGTTTTGTTGTGTTTGATCTGCATTCGTGCGAAACTCTAGCGTCTAGCGTACTTTCAAAAGGAGTAAGTACGCAAAATAGAAATGCGCTTTCACATAGCAAGGCATTGCACAGAACCAATATAGTTAGTATGTACTGTTTACCATCGGTATCAAAGTTTAATCAGATCGAAATACCATTGTGCACTATGCCGAATGCTAATATCCGTTTATACCCTAATGCTATGAAATGGGAAAAGATTATAATGTTTTTTTGTAAATTTTATTGTATTTAATAGACTGAAGGAAGCATTTCCGACCTTATAAAGTAAATTAATAACATCAGGCACTGTGCTGAATACCAAACTCTGTTTATACCCTGATCCTGGTTATGTGCAAATATATGTATCAGACTGAAGGAAGATCTCCGACCGCGTGTCTCTTTTTGTGTCAGATCACCATATAATAATCCAGTGTGTGTGGTAAACGAAAAAAGGCACAGATGAAGAGGGGAAGAAAAAAAAAGGATTGTGAAAGACTTGTGCGCGCGAAAAGCATCTTTTCCAAAGATGACTCGCTAAGTAAACGAAGTCGTAGCAAACTGTAAAGTCTGTAAAAGAGCCAAATATGACCGACATCCACAAAAACAAGTAAGTTGGTAAATAAATATTCCTTCAATATTTTTTAACGTGCATAGACAAATTTTACAAATTTGTCATTGTCAAACCCATATCATAGATCCGCCAAGCACAAAGTCATTATTGTTACAATGAACCTTCTTGTACAATTTAATCACCGGCCATATCTATGAAACACTACTCGCAAGAGTTGGAATATAGATTTTTTAACTCCAAGCAACAATGTAAGCCTTGCAAAGATTTAGAAAATTTATTAAATGAGCACCCTACAAATATAACAATTACCGATCCAATGGAAGTAGCCCACATCAATTTCTTGTAAGATGATCATTTTTACATGCTTTTATTTAACTTGACTTGTTTGTCTGTTTGTCTCGGAATCTTGTAATCAAATTTTCACCAAGTTCCCGACTAGCTAGAGCTCTGAAATTTTCACCAAAGATGTGTTTCAGATGACAATACATGTTTTTAAAGTTATTTTAATTTTTTATTTTTTATATTTTTTTTTTTACAAAAACATGTTTGATATTTGGGTATTGCATGGATGATGGTAAAAACTCGATTACAAATGTATGCAAAAAAGTATGTATGTATCTCTTCAAATTTTTTTGATTTACTTGTTTTCAATTCATTTCCAAACCCTAGTTGAGTTTGTAAAAAAAATTCACTATGTTTCCTATCGAACACAACGGCACAGTAATCAGTTTTGCTGGATATAAGAAGGTGGCGGATTGCAACAATAAGCTTTTTGCTATTGGAAGCTGCAGTGCTACCCTTACATCAATGTTCTGCTGAAAACTACTCTTCGTAACACAGCACACATGTTCCAGCCACCTTGAATAGATCAAAGTTGTGGATGATGGGGCTATTATAATCAACGAAGTTATCATGTCCAGTTACGGCACGTTCTCGCTGACATTCGAAGATGAAGTAAAAATAAATGGGGCTTTGTTCGGAAATCCGAAAGCCACAGTCCAACGATACCTTAGTTCAGCGGCGTCGCCATTCATTAATATCACCCGCTATCAGGAAGTTCTGACTCAGAACTTCTGAGTCTGCCATACCTGCAGAGGTTGAACTTTGAGAACCTGCGGTACATCGGTAACGCATAAAAAATACTTTTAACGAAACCTGCAATCTTCGGCGCGAGTATGGTTCTAGCGGCAATCATTGGACTCTCTACTTGGAAACTATACCTTAAACGCGTGAGAGCCAGAAAATCAGATTCTCTGCGGATTGCACTTGACGACTTAAGGAATTCCAGAGACTGCCTTCATCTTAGTGAATGCTCGCTTAGCATCTATAATAATGATTTCGGTGCATCGTTCGCGACCGCAACGTTCTTATGCGACAGCCAATCGAAAAATAAACTTATACATAAAAATTACTAATTCGCTTAGAAGAATCTGCAGGTTTTTATTAGAAGTGGAAGTGCACAATTTTTTTTAGGATTTTGTGTTAAAGCTTCGAGATTCATGCCGGTACGCCCGGCGCTTAATTTATGTTGGCATAAATCTTATTTTGTTTTTTCCCAAAAAATGAATGAAAAATTTAGGAGCCACGCCAACCCATTCCGCTTCCAGATTCCCCGCATAATTAATCGGCAACGCCTATATCTTCCACAGATTTTGAGCTAGAATAAATATGGTGCCGCCGTAGGTTGACGGCCGTGCAGCAAATTTTTGAAGCTGCACAAAAGTTTTGGCTGCCACGCCCACTACTTTCGCACCCAGCCGCGCTACCGCCATGTAAAATCTGAATCACCTTTATCTTTGACAGTTTTTAAGCAAGAGTTACCCAATTTGGTGGCAATCTTGCTGGCGATGTCCGCCAAGACGTGCATGAAACTAATAAATTTTCTATTATTCTGTTTATATTGGACTGCGGTCCACAAGGATGGTCACCTTTCCAATCAATATATGTACATAGCTATGTAAAATAAATAAATATACATACACCTGCAAAAGAACAACCTAAAAAAGACAATGGCAATTAAAATTTTGGTCCAACAAAATTTTGAATCGTGCTAAATGGACTAAAATCGTGTACAAATATTTAAAAAAAAATGAATTAGGTGTATTTTAAACATGGGCAAGTTATGTTTTGTGTGTAATAATAAGACAATAGAAGTAATCGGAGTAATGTAACATAGTTTTTAATTTTTTTAAGATTACTACTATGAGACTTTAGGTGATTGTATGTAGAACAAATAAAAGTGTACTTAAAATATGACATTGTATTTTAAATTGATAACATATATATACTTATACGATATTTTTGACAGCGGGTTCAGAATTCATAAAATTTAATAATATTTACAGGTGTTGATCACAGTGCTGCTATTATCAAAATTGAAAAGAAACGATTGCTTATTCATGTATTTCACTTTGTTATGCCTTTGCGTTAGCAGCAGTATAAGTTTTACAATAGAAAAATAAAAAATGCTTTGACATAATGCACAGGATTCTATCGCACAAGTTATAGTAAAATTTCTAGCCCCCAGTGGGCGTGCCACCCCGATCTTCGCACTTTATCTGACTCATAGACAAACATATATTTGAGCATCAAGCTTCAATGATGGTACGGCGGATATTAAGAGTGCTCATTTTCCCAGTGGCAAATGTTAACATCAAAGCTAAATCAAAGGTATGTTAGTGTAGTTTACTTCTGAACCACATTCTGCTGCGACGCGGCTCGGGGAGATCCGGGTTTATTTCATACTCATCGCTCGAATAAATCTGCATGGATTGACTAAACTTATTTTTATGATGATTGCTTAACGCTTTTGGCACCGATGATGAATTCGCTGGCGGGTTAAACTCTTGGTAATTCCACAACTCATCCTCGTTCTCCTCACTAGAAGGCGGCTGCACTCGGATATCAGGTTTAGGCAACTTACTGCGACGCTTTTTGCCGAACTGACTACGATTACCCAAACCAGAGCTGCGGCGCATAGTGCTCTCCAATATAAGCAGTTTCTTTCGTGGCGATTTGTTTGATTTATGGTGAACAACCGCTGGTCGTGAACAGGGCTTTAGTAGCGCCGGCGATGTTTTAAGTGAATTTAAAGTTCTCAATAAGTTTCGCTTAGCATTAAGTGGCTCCTCCTTACAATTATTATCGGCATTCGCCAACTTTCGCTTCTTCAGATTGCTGGTAGTTTTGGCCGCCGAAATTGTTATTGAAGGACAAAGCAAATCGGAAGGAGTTTTGCGCAACGAAATAGTAGACGAAGACATTGCTGACATGTTTTTCGGCAATGTGGGTGTTCGTGGAGCCGTCATCCCCCCGGGCACAACTGGTGGCAGCATTTTTCCGCCGATGCCTGATGTGTGCTTGCGTGCAGAGCACTGCTGCTCTTTGGCCTGTCGCAGACGCACCCAATCGTTGGCCATGTGTTCCAATATATTCTCACCATGAACCAAAAACGGCGAGTTAGTACGCAACTCATAGGCCTTTACTAACTCGCTAATCTTCTGCTCTATCTTTGGCAGCTTGCTGCCAATAGCTTTGCGCTCGCGCTCCTCCTTTAACAGCTGGCCGCCGCGATTGTTAAACCGATTGGGATCGTTGGCCTTGGCCTCCAGTGCCTCCATGCGTGCCCATATCTCGGCGCGACTAGAAAAAAGTTCAAAAATTTCTTTGTTGCTAGTGTAGAAATTTTTGAGGTCATCAAGCTCGAGCTCATGCAGCTCTAATAAATCCTCGTTGTACCATTCGTTGTAAAAGTTGGAAAAACGCTTTCGCTCCTGTGGCGATTTAAGTGTTAAATCCCACCACTTCTCAATTTCCAGGCGTAGTTGATCAATAAAACTTTTAAGGTTTTTGCGCCGCAACTCCTGGCAGCGCTGCAGCTCCTCCTGCAGAACATCATAGTTATATTGAGAATATTCTGTGGCCTCGCGCACTTTCTGCATGGCATATTCGTCTGATACCTGTAGACGATCCCAGAGCACGTGTATCTTCTCAAGCATTTCGTCTATGCGTTCGCGCAGCTCTGACATCTGCGCGGCAAAATCATTTTGCATGCAACGTAACTTCTCAATTATATCCGGTGTCAGGCTTTGGTTTGCCTGGCTAAGCAAATGCTCTTCCGCTGCCGAGTCCAACCGAATTCCGAGCACCTTCATGTCCTGCTTGATCTGACTGCGTAAGTGAAACAGCTCCTCCATGCGGCGTGTGCGCTCTGCTCGCAGATGATCGAGGTGCTTACAAAATGCAGATATTTCTTCCGGCTTGGGAAGTGGGTCGGCCAGTAATGGCAGCGGCAACTCACCCAGTTCTTCACACAGCTGATCCTGTTGCAGAAGCAGCTCACAGATTTCTGAGCGTCGCAAGCGCAACTCTTTTCGAAGGTTCTCAATGCTTTGATCCAACTTTTGCTGCCATACGATTAGTGGCATACCAACAGGCATTTCACCAATATCTACTTCTTTGTGAAGCAGTCGCCTCAAGTCTGCGGTTTCAGCCAATAGTGCACTGATGCCATCCCTGATGGTTTGTTCCTTCTCATTCGATTCTGTTAGCAGATCTACGTAGACGCACCGCACGCGTTCCTCCAATTTACTCATTAGCTCAAGGCAATCGTCTTTATCGAACATCTGACCAAATTTGTTGAATAGGATATCAACATTATCGCTGGTGACTTTAAGAATTGTCGCTTTTGTTCTTTGTTCGTCCATGCTTATTTATTTTTACATTTAACTTTTATTTCCATGAACAAAAATCAGAACTGAATTGACGATGTTGGCGTCTTATGAATGTAGCGGTAAGTACATCGATAAAATATAATTTAGCGTTACAAAAAGTGTGTTGCAATTATCGAGGAGTTGCGTGCACCAGTAAAATAATCGGTAGCAGACAAATGCTACTGGAGCAAAACGATCTGTTGAACGCAGCCAATGCTTACATTTTCGTTGTGAATGACAATTTTTAGTGGTGGAATAAAAAATATCGAAACTAACCAAATAAAAACACTTGGAATAGGAACATTTCCAGAGGATGTTGGAATATTTTGAGAAAATTTGGCACGGGTACTTCATACGTAAAGGCCCAGTTACCCGAACTTTTCTTGAATTGAACTGAATTGAATTGAATTATTGAACTTGAAGCTGGACTACAAGCGATTACCCAAAACTTGAACTAAATGAACAGCTGTTTGTTTTTTTTTTGACATTCTCACAATTAAGCGCCAGTTTCTGCCGACGTTTTTGACATTCACACAATTTCTTTTCAAAAAAATAATAAATTAATTAAAAATGGATGATATGTTGGCAATATATTATATGTATTTAATATATATATATATGTATATGGGTATAATAAGTATGAAAATGCCGTAAATCCGAACGCACCAAGCGATTCAGTCGATGCTCGTCCGTTTTTAAATCAGCTGTTCAACTGAAACTTGAACTTGTAGTGAACTGAATTTAAAATTCAGTTTTCTACAGGTTCATAATTCAATTCAATTCAATTGAATTCAGTTCAAGTTGAGGGTAACCAGCAAGCAGTGTTTTTCGTTCAGTTGAATGGATCAGCTGTTTTCTCAGTTCAAGTTCAATTCAAGATAAGTTCGGGTAACTGGGCCTTAACATCATTGATGTTAGATGTGCCCTAGTGTGAATTGGGTATAACGAGGTTGCGTTGAAATCAATACAAACTTTTTTTAATATGGCAGTCTGCCCTGAAAAATAAACAAAGATGCGATAGTAAAAAAACATAAGCAGATGCCCGCTTTCGTTACTTTGCCCGAGCCTAAAGGCCCAGGGAAGGCCCAGTCACCCGAACTTATCTTGAATTGAATTGAATTATTGAACTTGAAGCGGAACTACAAGCGACTACCCAAAACTTGAACTGAATGAACAGCTGTTTGTATATTTTTTGACATTCACACAATTAAGCGCGAGTTTCTGCCGAAGCTTTTGATATTCTCACATTTTCTTTCCAAAAAACTAATAAATTAATTAAAAATGGATGATATGTTGGCAATATATTATATATATTATATACAAATGGGTATAATAAGTATAAAAATGCCGTAAATGCGAACGCACCGTAAATTGTGGAAACTGGGCCCTAAACCTACGTTTGTACGACTTTAAGTTATATCAAAGACCTCTTAATATCAAGACATTGCAATTGCCAAGACCAAGCATAATACCGTTTTCATTTCAGGCAGACGGAGGTAGGCAATAGCGGCAATGTTCTGCCTGTGAGTGAGCGCGATAGCGGATAGCGTGTGCAGTCGTTTTTGTTTCAGTTGCCATAGCACTCAGCGGCCCGTCAATTTTTCGACAAGCGGCCTGTCAAGCGGCAACCAAAATGGATCAAAATTTGTCATGTGCGTTTTTAAAATTTCTTGTTGGGCCTGCTTGTCGAGATTTTTGATATTTCTTTCGTTGTCTGTCTGTTTGACAAGTGCACTACTGAATACACTTTCGGAATTTGTGTGCATCTTTGCTTAATGTGGTCTCCTCACTAGCACTTTACATCAGCATTTACAGCAATTATCGATAACAAGACAGAAAGCTGTCCGCATACACAACATCAGCATCTGGATCTTGTTTGACAGCTTACAATTATTAATTCAGCCAACGAGAGTACAATATGGATCCAATTTTATTATATATTTTGGAGAACGACCGTTAAGAGGAGGCGCTATTAATGTTAAATTAATGTGGATCGTCGAGCTCATCATTAAATCATAATCAATATAGCCCATATTGCAAAATAATGCATTTAATTTTATGATATGCTATGCTAAGTTATGGATGGTTGCCTCTGTACTGATTGATTTTTGTATGGAAGTCATTTCCAAGTTGGCAGACGAATTATTATTTTTATTATTTTTGAATTTTAGTTTAATAAAATAAATTTAAATTGTAACGTTGGTGTAGTGGTGTCACCATGCCGATAAAAGACTTATCGAGCATAACAGAAATTTTTTTAGAGTATCGAGTACTGTTAACAACAGATGTACTCACATCTTGGCTAGATGCCAGCATCTGCCATATCTAGCACCCATACAATTTGTATGGGAGATGTTCAACATCTTGGCTCAAGATGCGAAGATGTGAGATGTAGCCCTAATGAGGACAGGGCATAAGGGTGGCCGAATATAAAACATGTTTTTTGGTATCGCACACCAAAACAAACACCGTTCGACAATCATTTTGTTTTCGACATGTTGTCGGCTTCGGTGTGCGATACAGCAAAACATAATTTTAGTAATGTTCAAGATGTCATCTGATTCGGACGAAGAAATTGGCCCGCCGCTTGTCGTAAAATAAACGGGCCGCTGAGTGTTGGCCTGGCTCGTAAAGCACCATTATTTTCTCTACAACAGACAAGAGCCGTAGCAATAAAAATTAGAGTAAAGCAGAGCATATACAACACACAACAAAAAACTACGGAGTAGCATTAATATGAGTGCGGAAAATATGACATTTTTATGCAATTGCAGGGTTCTAGGATAAGAAATATTTGTTTCGACATATGTAATTCCAGCAAAGAGCACTCGACAAAATAAAAACATTTTTTGGGCTATGTTTTTCAATGTCGGTCTTTGTTTTGTTTGTTTGATTCAGTGTGCGCGGCTCCATAAGCAAGCGTGTATTGTGGGTCACGAAAACTTGTATAAAATGTTTGTTTTGTTTGGTGTGCGTGGTCCGTATGAAACTTTATATAAAACCGGCTCTCGACAAAGATCGCTTTCGACAAATTTTATGTTTTTTTGTTTGTCGGTCTTGGTGTGCGCGCAGCCATAAGAAGCAATGCTTTCATGTTCGACTCGACATCTAAAAATGTCGATCGACGTTTTGTCGACTCCGGTGTGCGGCCACCCTAACTGTAATCAAAAATTAAAAATACATATACACACATTATTTATATTTAACTAAGCATTTTGAATATAGCAGGGGATTTTGGTTAAATAAAATTTTCGTTTGCGGCATTTTGAATTGAATAATTCTATCTATCTACAAGTTTTAAAACAAGTTGTAAAATCACAAATTCTTCCCACATTTCAACAGCTGGAATCCCATTATTTTGTTGGAAAAATACTTACAACATCCCCCAAATATGTGCATCCAAAGTTTTTATGCCACGCCCACTCTTGCCACCCCCTGCCAAAACATCTTAGAAAAGGTGAAGCGTACATCTTTCACCTTTTTTTAACAAGTGTCACCAAAATTGGCCTGATGATAGCGATGACAGTTCGCAAAGATCTGTATCAGAAATTTAGATGCATCACCCTCAAACTACACCAATAATTATCTTAAGAATCAGCTGGCTTTATTTTAATTTTCAGTTCAACAATGCCGTGTCAGTCAGAATGCTAGCGGAATTGATTGTGGCGTCAGTATAAATGCGCTTAAGGTCAGCTGTTTTTATCGAATTGCGATAGCTTTCTGTTTCTGCGCGTTATGCCCTTGATCTACGTTCCATATATGTTTTACCCTGATCGAAGAGCGACCGTGCTTGCAAGCAAATTAATCCTTAGCCGATAAATGGCTCCGGGTCATCGATACTTTCGTTAAATATCGAATACTTCAATCTATTGTGAACTTGATCTAGGTGGCGCTGCTTTTGTTTGTCATAATACAACATTCATAAAAATTATTTTTAAAAGGTGGCAACACTTCGTTTTGTTTCAAATACTTGGCGTCGTTTTCTGAATGCATTTTTTCATTGTGCAAAACATTAAAAATAAATAAAAATAAAAAAAATGGACGAACAAAGAACAAAATTGTCAATTCTTAACGTCACCAGCGAACATGTTGATATCCTATTCAACAAATGGTCTCAGATGTTCGATAAAGACGATTGCCTTGAGCTAATGAGTAAATTGGAGGAACGCGTGCGGTGCGTCTACGTAGATCTGCTAACAGAATCGAATGAGAAGGAACAAACAATCAGGGATGGCATCAGTGCACTATTGGCTGAAACCGCAGACTTGAGGCGACTGCTTCACAAAGAAGTAGATATTGGTGAAATGCCTGGTGATATGCCGCTACTCGTATGGGAGCAAAAGTTGGATCAAAGCATTGAGAACCTTCGAAAAGAGTTGCGCTTGCGACGCTCAGAAATCTGTGAGCTGCTTCTGCAACAGGATCAGCTGTGTGAAGAACTGGGTGAGTTGCCGCTGCCATTACTGGCCGACCCACTTCCCAAGCCGGAAGAAATATCTGCATTTTGTAAGCACCTCGATCATCTGCGAGCAGAGCGCACACGCCGCATGGAGGAGCTGTTTCACTTACGCAGTCAGATCAAGCAGGACATGAAGGTGCTCGGAATTCGGTTGGACTCGGCAGCGGAAGAGCATTTGCTTAGCCAGGCAAACCAAAGCCTGACACCGGATATAATTGAGAAGTTACGTTTCATGCAAAATGATTTTGCCGCGCAGATGTCAGAGCTGCGCGAACGCATAGACGAAATGCGTGAGAAGATACACGTGCTCTGGGATCGTCTACAGGTATCAGACGAATATGCCATGCAGAAAGTGCGCGAGGCCACAGAATATTCTCAATATAACTATGATGTTCTGCAGGAGGAGCTGCAGCGCTGCCAGGAGTTGCGGCGCAAAAACCTTAAAAGTTTTATTGATCAACTACGCCTGGAAATTGAGAAGTGGTGGGATTTAACACTTAAATCGCCACAGGAGCGAAAGCGTTTTTCCAACTTTTACAACGAATGGTACAACGAGGATTTATTAGAGCTGCATGAGCTCGAGCTTGATGACCTCAAAAATTTCTACAATAGCAACAGAGAAATTTTTGAACTTTTTTCTAGTCGCGCCGAGATATGGGCACGCATGGAGGCACTGGAGGCCAAGGCCAACGATCCCAATCGGTTTAACAATCGCGGCGGCCAGCTGTTAAAGGAGGAGCGCGAGCGCAAAGCTATTGGCAGCAAGCTGCCAAAGATAGAGCAGCAGATTAGCGAGTTAGTAAAGGCCTATGAGTTGCGTACTAACTCGCCGTTTTTGGTTCATGGTGAGAATATATTGGAACACATGGCCAACGATTGGGTGCGTCTGCGACAGGCCAAAGAGCAGCAGTGCTCTGCACGCAAGCACACATCAGGCATCGGCGGAAAAATGCTGCCACCAGTTGTGCCCGGGGGGATGACGGCTCCACGAACACCCATGTTGCTGAAAAACATGTCAGCAATGTCTTCGTCTACTATGTCGTTGCGCAAAACTCCTTGTAGTATGAAGCAAGCTTTCATTAAAAGCTCGGCGGCCAAAACTACCGGCAATTTGCAGAAGCGAAAGTTGCCGATATCTGCTAATAGCGGTAAAGCGCCGCATACACCAAACGCAAAGCGGAGTCTGATAAAAACGTTTAGCTGCTTTAAAGCTTCGCCAGAACTGAGAATGTCCAACCAACGGCCAGTGGCCTTTCAACAGATGGCGACGAAACCAACAATCAGGAAGGTGCATGTTCTTAAAAACACGCTACGTCGCAGTTCTGGATTGGGAGGAAGGCGCAGCACTGGCAATTCTTCCAAAAATGGGAGAGCGAGGTTGCCAAAACCGAAAATTCGAGCTTACGTTCTGCACAGGGAAGAAAACGACGACTACTACGATACATTTGAAAAGTCTATTGAGCCCGCTGCCCGTTCGTCCATTCTACCCCAGGCTGGGGTCTCCTCCCGCTGTAAGCTAAGAAAGCGCTTGTAAATAGAATTAACGAAAGGCCTTCAAAATTTTAAGATATTAAGAGCATTATATTTTTTTTAATTGATCATTATATTTATTTTCAATGAAATATTAAGATTAGGATGACGCAAAACTAAATTAAGAACGTAACAGATTTTGAAATAAATATTACTTTCAAAAGGTTTTGAAACTAAACTAATATGCTAGTAACTTTAAAATTGGTTTAATTCAAATACATATATAAGTTTCAAAGGTATGGTGTATGAATTCTTTTAAAAAAATCTGATTTTTAATAAATGGTTTTAAGCAATTTTTTCATTTATCTAACAAATCTAACAGGTTTTTTCTACTATTTTGTGTCCTATGGATATGGGTCTTGAAGTGTACGATATATATTTAGATGTTTCCAACTTGTCAAAATATGGAAAACAAGTAAGAAGGCTCAAGTCGAGAAAGCTCGCTAGGAGATACGCTCTCTCGGGCGACCCAAAGTGGCGCCATTTGAGTGGTTTCGTTGCAAAAATCATTACTTTTTAACCATATGAGATAATCGATCCATTTTAAAAGCACATTCTAGATAATTATTTAACCTGTAAAATGAGTAATTAAAAAGAATTTTAAAATTTTTAGGTGCCTATTTCTGAGAATGAAAATTGAAATTTGTGGAAGAAACAATTTTATGGGGGAAAACAAAAATATTTTCTAAAATATTAGATATTTTTTGTATTGTTTTAAAGGCTTTCAAGATTTAAAATAAATTTAAAAATATTTTAAATACATTTTTTCTTGTTTTTTAAATGTACTTTTTTATTTTTTGTAAAATATTGCTCACAATTTCACGGTTGTGTATAAAATGCCCAGAAATGCTATGTCTTTTTCACATTTTTACCTCTAAAAAAAGGTGCACAAATGGGCGGATGAAACTTTTTGCATTAAATAAAGGAATAATCAAAAAAAATAATTTGGAAAATATGGCAGATGTATAGAGTGATATTTTTTTTTTTTATATGCTATAAAAGTTGAAAAATAGTGAAAAAATGTATAGTTGGTAAATTTCGATTTACCTGGCCAAACGCAAAAAAAACAGTACAATTTTTTTGTATTCCTTGCTTAATAAATAGTTCTATCAACAGAATCATAAGTAATGATGATCCGTATCCTTGTTTTTGAGATATTGTATCTCAAAGCCGACCAAATTACCTTAAAATTGTGATTTATATGTAAAACAAAGAATCAAAGTTGTCGAAGGGCCATATCTTTTATAAAAAAAATCTGGTTGTTTTAAGGATAGCAGATTTAAAATTGTTGGAAACCATTGACCGCAAATAAGAATGGAAACTTTCCTTTAAATTAGGTTCATTCAATATTTTTAGGGGGGCACATGCAATTTTTTATTTTTGCCACCTCACTTGTTCTACGACGCGACGTCACTCAGCGCAAGAATCGGCTTTAATTTTTATGAAGAAAATATCTGCGGAAAATTTAATTTCGGCTGTTCAAAGCCCCAATGATATGGAAAAATAAGAGAAAATTTAAAATAAAATTCTAAATTTATTTATAACTAAGCTTAAAAATAAAGAATAAATATATTAACATAACTCTTATACATTATTACTATATTTTTTCATTATTGCTAAATTAAATAATAAAATAAAATATATTCATACATATACCGAAATTAAATTAATTCTTTTCGGATATCATATCATGTTTTAAGGTAGCAAAAGGTAGGAGGTATTTCCGACTGCTGCAGGCAAATGGAGTTTGACAATAGGCAAGAACTCTCCATAATCTTCTCTAGATTGACTTATGAGGTGCAAAAAAATCTGAAGTGCATGCAATACTGCGCTACAACGTCCTGCAGTACTGGAATTAATTATTGAACATATTTTTATAAGATCTTATATTGTGCTGGTCAGTCAGCTGTTTTTATCGAATGGAGTGAAGCGTTCTTTTTTCCGCTTCATTTACGCTTCAAGAATTTTGAATCATGATTCAGCAGCGGTCGTGTTCACCAGGAAAATAATCGGCAGCAGATAAATGATTCTGAAGCAAAACGACCTGGTGAACGCAGCCATTGTTTGCGACCTCTACAACCGATGTGTTGCATAACATCGATGCTGCGCTTTACATCGATATCAACAAAAACATCGACAAAGACCGCCATAAAAAACATCGATGCTTGATCAATTGTTGTTTTTGTACATAACTTCTTTTACTCCAAGAACACTCTTGAAGTAGTAAGTTGTAGAAATGAGTCCGCATTTTGAGCCTCGCACCCTTGTTAATGGCGGCATGCTAAAGCAGTTTGCCGGTCAAACTGTCAGCATTATGGTACGCGTAGAGAGCGTAGCCGGCACAACACTGTTGGCCAATAGCACGGATAACCACAAGCTGCGTGTCAGCCTGCCTTGCGACTTAGAAGCAGTCCAAGGCGCTTGGGTGGAAATAATTGGCAATCCAAACGGTGCTGACTCCATACGCGCCAAAGAAGTAAATAATATATACATTAAATATAATAGAAATACACCATGTAAAATATCAAATATTTTTTATATCAATTCATTTACAGGTTATCGAATTCGGCGGCCAAAACACAGACTTCGACACAGATAGCTACAACACGATGACCCAGTTGCTGACCAATGTTCAGCAATTCTATAGATATGGCTAATTAAAAGATCAGTCTCGGCATCTATCTGCTCTTTGGCCATCTATCATCTATTTTTAGATTCACTCATTTTTTGTTTCGATTTCATATACATACATAAAACAACAATTTTTCTATTTAATCAACATGTGCTTTATTTGGGTCTGGAGCCCATTTATAAAAGGCTATCTTATGAAGAAATATTCAACAGTTATAGAAAAAGGGGAGACATATTCAATGGAGGGCTATTGCTGGATAGCTGCATTCGCTACTACGCTGGGATTGTTGACAACTTCACCAAGAGAGTCAAGCACCTCCTTGCGATAATCATCGAATTCGCCATCAATTTCATTTATCGTTTGGTCCTCAATAACGTAAAGCGTACAGCCCGTTTCGCGTATCAGACGCTCATCGTGAGATACTATAATGACACCGCCTTCATATCCGTTGATGGCCTCGGCCAAGGCATCGATAGATTCAATGTCCAGATTATTGGTGGGCTCATCGAGAATGAGCACATCTGGCGCACTAAGGCAAAGCTCGGCAAGAGCAACGCGTGCCTTTTGGCCACCAGATAAATCCTTCATTTTAATTGTATGAGCATGGCTGACGAGCCCAAAAGAGCCCAGCGCTTTGCGTGCTTTCTCATGGGGTAAGTTAAACAGACGCTGCAGATATTCAGCTGCAGATTCCTCGGCGGTCAAATGTTCTCCTGAATGCTGATCGAAGCGTCCCACATGCAGGCGATGATTCTTGCGCTGCTCGCCTTGCTGCGGCTCTAGCTCGCCAAGCAGCAGTTTGAGGAACGTTGATTTGCCCACTCCGTTCGGACCCACAATAGCAACGCGACTAGTCAGATCAATGCCAAAATCGGCGTTAACAAACAAAGGCTTTTGTCCAGGAAAGGCAAACGTGACATTATGCACACCCAAAATGGGCGGCTGCAGCTGCGAGGGCTCGGGAAAGCGGAATTTGACAATGTACTCTTTGGGGCGAGCGAGGAGCTCTTGCGGGCCATCGTCCTCGTCCTGCTTTTGCTGTTTCGATTTGTTCTTCTCCTGCTTTCGTGTCAGCGTTTCCTTCTGCTTTTTCTCAGCTGCTTTCTTTGACTGACCGTGTGCCTTAAGCTCACGAATTTGCTTTTCCTGCTTCTCATACTCTTTGATCATCTCGCGTCGCTTTTGCACGTACATCTTCTTAAACATCGAGTAGTTACCCTTGTAGTAATGAAGTTTTTTCTGGTCCAGATGTATTATCTCGTTGCATACATTATTCAAAAAACTCTGGTCGTGAGAAACAATTAGTAGCGTCTTCTTCCAGCCCTGCAAATAGTTGTCCAGCCAAATCACAGCATTTAGATCCAAGTGATTCGTTGGCTCGTCCAGCATAAGCAATGTCGGTTCCAAGTACAGAGCTCGAGCAAGTGATACACGCATCCGCCATCCACCAGAGAATTTGTTTGTTGGTCGATCCTGCATCTCCTTGCTAAATCCGAGACCTGCCAATATGCGACGCGCTCGCGCCTCCGCAGAGTAAGCACCAATCGCTTGCAAATCGGCAAATGTATCGTTCAGCTCATCCTGCACGGACAAATTACCATCGGCCAGCTGTTTTTCTAGCATTTCACACTTCTTCAGCATCTCGGTTCGTTTTACATCTGCCTCCAATATGGTGTCAATGGCTGTCTTGTCTGTTGCAATCACCTCCTGCTCGCACAGCAGCACATCAATGTTGGGCGGTATGGCGAAGGCACGCGTGGCTAAATGACGAAGTAGCGTCGTCTTGCCGTGACCGTTTGGACCCACCAGGCCATAGCGACGCCCATGGGCAATCAGCAGATTAGCATTCACAAACAAATCATTACCTGCCAAAATGACAAAAGTTTATTATTTATTATTTAACTACTATAACATCTTCTGCCATCACCAGTCCTTATTATTCCAGTACAGGCATATGTACTTATTTTCGTCTTTTATATACTATTAATAAGTAGTTTAAACGCAAAAGAAGTCGATTTAGTCGGCACTTTTTACCCATAAGACAAATTTATATGGTATGTTCTTTTTAGAGAAAATTAATAATTGCTTCTTTTTTACACAATAAAATCAGAGCCTTGACTTAGTACTTTTTTTAAAACTGAATTAATTACTTCCTTTAATTTTAGCAACTCTCAAAACATATTTCAATCTTAAATAATTTGATGATATGAGACTTTTTAAACACTATGAAGAACTAACTACGCATATACAACTGCGAAAATTAAAATAGCATCACTCAGCTACTTTTTTGTAAAGGCCAAAAATCAAACATCAAGTTTTGCAATTTCTTCAAGTGAGTATTATTTTATGATGCTTGGAGTTTCCCCTTAACGAGGAGTTTAAGTTACGATAGTTGAAATTTTTTTTTTTTTTTGGCAAAAGTGCTAAGAACTTGCTTCACTAAAAATTGTTATGTTTACCCAATCAACTTTTATAAAAGTATGTGCTTGTTGTATTTGACAAGTTATTACTGTTATTTTGATCAAAAAAAGTTGATGTCCCACAGCAGTTGACGTCCTTTCAGGACACAACAAAGCAACGAAATGTCTTAGTCAAAAAACATTATTTTAAGCCCAAAAGCTATTAGAGATTCCAATTTGTTAGTTCTAAGCGTTAAATTAATAATTTTCAAACGCAAGTTGAGAAAATTTGGTCTAAATTAGTCAAACTCTGCATGGTGGAATATTTTCAGTAAAGATGCGATTAAGGTCGGTATATTTGGAAGAAAATAAGCTTGAGAGAAGGCAAAAAGCAGTTTTCAACATTCATACCGACCTTAATCGTATCTGACCATAAAATATTCCACCATGCGTTTCAAAGTTGCTTGGTGATGCTATTTTCATCTTCGCAGTTGTACGTAGTACGTTTGAAGAAAAACTCACCTTTGGCCGAAATTGTAAAATTTTCAATTTTTATGTCAACAGCATGCTCATTAGCAGCCTGTTGTCCAGCGCTCTTCTGCACTTGCGACATAGTGAAATTATTGTCCAGATCCGAGTGACCAGCGCCTCCCTTTTTCGTTATAAGCTCCATTTGTCGATTGAATTCCAGTTGTTTCTTTTTCTTCTTTTTCTCCTTGTGCGACATTTTATTTTCCTTTGATTCGGTAAATGCTCCAGATGACTCTTCGGATATGGGCGTGGTCGCACTCTCTTCCTCTGTCGTTGTTTTGGTGTTAAGTGTAACGGCCGAAACTATTGTATTCAAAGATTCCACCTCATCATTTACAGCTTCATCGTCAGCACTATCGCTCAATTCGAATTTTGTATCTAGCTTTGCCGTTCCTTGTTCTTCTTGCTCCACCTCTTCGGCCAGGTCCTTAACATTCTCGTCCTTGTCCTCGCCCACGTCCAAATTCTCGTTATCATCTTCCTCATCATCACTCATAGCAAATTTATTAGATAAATACCGCTTATTCTTTTTAGAATTTTTGGCTGACGGCTTGACTATGGATACCACTTCCTCATCATCATCTTCATTCACGTACATATCCGCATCATCATCATCATCGCTAAAACCAGCATTCGCTTTCTTGTTGTTTTTCTTACTTTTCTTTCGCTGCTGTTGTGTCTTATTTGCGCTGGCTATGGGCACTGCCTCCTCATCGGAGTCATCGATTGTGACTTTACGTACTGGCTTCATCGGCTCATCGTCATCGCTCCAATCGTTGTTTCTTTTGTCCTTTTTACCCTTTTTCGCTGCCCCTTTTTGATTCTGCTTGCTTGGCATGGGCTTTACGCTTTCAAGATTATCGGCGACAGCGTTGTTGTTTAATTTGGTGTTTTTAAGGGGTTCATCATCACTTGATTCGCCGCCACCCCGTTTTCCTTTTTTGCCTTTCTTGGGTGGCTGTCTATTCGCGTTGGCAATCGCTTTGTCTGACTGCTCCTCATCGGCATCGAAACGGTCATTCTGCTTACCTTTAACCTTGGACATGTTTGGGGAGGTTGTGTATGCAACCTACTACTGAATAATTGATCTAAATTTTCCAATAACTCACATGTAAATTTTGATAGTTTATGTTTGTGTTGTCTATGCTTATGCTGCGGCGGCAGTGTCTTTCACGTGCACAGCTGGCAAATGTTTAAAACGTGGAGCTAACATAAAAAGAGAATTGCACACGATGTTTGGTTGTGTGTGTGTGTTAAATGTGCGATAATATTATAATCGGTGCCGTGATGTCATCGTTATGGGCTGGTTTAGAGCGAAATCTGATTCCCAAACTTTGAGACGAGCTTACAACATTGAATTACAACATGTTTTGCACAGAGCATATATGTAGCATGTTTACTATAAATATAATTGCCATACAAACATTGAAGCTAAAAGAAAACTCGGACAGGACTAGTAGCTGTCACCCTGACTATCGATATATCGATAGATTTGTTTTGCCAAACATACATATACATATGTAGACGAGCTACATAATAATTGTTTTGTCAACAATTTATCACTAAATAGTGTGTGATACTTTGTGGAGTTGCCCGTCCTTAACATGAATTCGTTTCCAACTGCTGTGCGCTTTACAGGAAACCCAACACAAACAAACACAACAAAACTAACATTAACAACGACAAAGTTAGAACGTCTACGCCGAGGAGATTATGGTTCGCAACGCAACCAAATAATACTATAAAACGGCAAAAATTCGATGCTTGATAGAGGGACTGCGTCGTGCACATAGCCCTAACGGCAGCAGCAGCAGAACAACGAAATTAACACGAAAAAGACAAAATAGTACCAAAAGTACTAAAGGAATATTAAAAAAACAACACACAAACAGGCAACATAGGGAGGCTACGGGATCTGCCAAGTTATGGAGAGTGACAATTTTACAGAAAGTTCCATTTCTAAGAAGATCAACATTTGCATGGAGAATAGCAAATTTTGAAAACACATGCCGTTAATTCAGAATTCCAACTTCATAAGCGAAAGAAAAAACAAAGTCAAACGTTATAGACCCATAGCACGCAAACGAACACACAATTATTACAAAGACAATGGCAGCGGTAGCTGCGGCTACAGCGAATGGTGGCGGCGGGTGCATCCCAGATGCGGACACTGGAGACTCAATTAGCGCGTCCAGTGGACGTGAGGCGCGTAATCTTGCCGAGAAGCAGCGGCGGGACAAGCTAAATGCCAGCATACAGGAGCTGGCCACTATGGTGCCTCATGCGGCAGAGTCAACGCGACGTTTGGATAAAACGGCTGTTCTGCGCTTCGCAACGCACGGCCTCCGGCTACAGTACGTCTTTGGCAAATCGGCGACACGACATCGACGTAGGCTAAACGTAAAAAGCGCTTGCAATAGCATAGCTGGTGGAGACGGCAGCGAACTGGGCAATATAAAAGGTTTCGTCACTGGAGATTCACCGAGATTAACAGAAAAGTTCATCCAGTTGCTGGACAGTATCTTTATTACGCTTACTTGCAATGGGCAGATAGTTCTTATATCGGGTAGCGTCGAACAGCTGCTGGGCCATTGTCAATCCGATTTGTATGGACAGAATCTACTGCAGATTACTCATCCCGATGATCAGGCGTTGTTGCTCCAACAGCTTGTACCAAGTGACATCGAGACGCTATTTTATCAGCAACGACGGCAACAGCACTCACAATTGCAGTCAACTTCGGCCAGCGATGATGATGACGAAGAGGAACTTGTTGAGCCAGGACCGGATCTGATTTTGGAGAATCTAGAACGCCACGCCGAGACACGTACACCGAGCCCGCAAACAGTCGCGCACTTAGCGGCCATCGATAAGCGTTTGCGGGCCGATCGACGCTGTTTCACCGTTCGTCTGGCGCGCGCTTCGACGCGCGCCGATGCGACACGACACTACGAGGTAGTCAAAATTGATGGCTGCTTTCGGCGCAGCGACTCGTCAATGACGGGTGGAGCGGCCGCCAATTATCCAATCGTATCGCAGCTTATAAGGCGCTCGCGAAATAACAATATGCTCGCTACCGCGCCATCAACAGCACCAACAAGTACAACAGTTCTACTGCCCCCCCTGCCCGAACACGATGCGATCGCACAGGCGGCGCTGCACGGCATAAGCGGAAATGATATCGTCTTAGTGGCCATGGCACGCATAACGCGAGAGGATTCCCCCTGCTTAAATCTCATGTGCCGCCAGCCGGAGCCGTATCAGTTGGAGTATCGCACGCGGCATCTCATTGACGGCAGCATTATTGACTGTGATCAGCGCATTGGCATCGTTGCAGGATACATGAAAGACGAGGTGAGTGTGCCCTAAAATATTCTCTTCAAATACGTTATACGTCAAATAGTTTTTGGTTATTTGGTTTGAGATTTTGTTTTTGAAATTTGTATGTGTGCGCGCACATCACTAACATTTATTTACTTGCATTATTTGAATAAAAATAAAAATATATTTACAAAATCACAACCTATTAATTCACAAGTTAGAGCTTTTGCATTTTCCTAAAAAACTTATTTTTTGGATCAAAGACTACTAAATTCTTAGAACTCAGAGGGTCTACTTTAAGAGCTCTGTCTCCAAAGTGGTTCAGGTTACTTCTGGTGTCCCCCAAGGAAGTCACCTTGGACCATTGTTATTTACACTGTTTATAAACGATCTTCCGTCCGTAATAAATTATGCTGTATGCTGACGATGTAAAAGTTATGCATATCAGCTGAAACTCTTCTGTCTGCCCAAAATCTACAACGTGACCTAGACAATTTTCAAACTTGGTGTAGAGTTAACTTATTAAATCTAAATTGCAATAAATGTAAAGTAATGTCTTTTTATAGACGTATGCCCTTTTTTTAATTTTATACTCTAGACTAGTAAGTGCCCCGCTTACTTCGCTGCGCGGATAGTTTATATAAATTTTAGCAACAGAAGATATAAAATAAATAAATTAGAAAATATTTCACAAAATATTAAAGCAAAGTATTTAACATTCTCTTTTCCACGCCACCATTGAGGCGCGTCATTATACTTGATACCGAAGGTAAAGAGTATATTAGGAGTATGTCCGTCATGTTGTCTGTCCGTCTGTCTGTATGAACGCAACGTTTTTCCACACAATTCAAGCTAAAGACTTGAAATTTTCCAATTCTCTTTATCTATGGCATAGTAAATTAAAGTGTCAAGATTGAGGCTTTACAATAACTGGGGGGCTGGCAAATTGATAAATTCGATAACTCAAAATCGACAAATCCACCTATTCCGGACACCCTTACAGTTAGAGTTACCAAATTTGGTGGGAAATTTTGGCATCCCCGAAAAATTGTGGTGCCACGCCCACCCATTCCGCTCCCAGCCCCCCGCGGTTTCAAATCGCCAAGATAAGTGATGACGATCCCCAAAAAACTGCATCTAAACTTTGGATGCCACGCCCACCCATATCGCCCTAGCCAACCCCAGCTGCTCCAACTTTTCGTTAAAAACGGGAATGCGTGTATCTTTCAGAGTTGTTGAGCTAGAGTCTCTGAATTTTGTAGAAAGATAGCTAGTAATGAACCCCAATGATCTGCATTAAAGTTTTGGAGTCACGCCCACCCTTTCCGCCCCCAGCCCTACCGCAGTTTCAAATCAGAAATGACTATCTTCCTCAGTTTTTGAGCTACAGCCACAAAATTTTGCGCCAAGATAGGTGATGACGATCCCCAAAAAACTGCATCAAAACTTTGGATACCGCGCCCATAACTGGTAGCGACACCCAAAGATATTTGTTAGCGACACCCAAAGGTTTTGTTTTGTGCAAAAGTATGTAACAGGAAAAAAGAAGCATCTCCGATCCCATATAAAGTATATATATTCTTGATCAGCATCAACAGCCATATGCAATATGAAAATCATACCCAACCGGTCACAAGTGACGTCACGCAAAACAGCTTTTTTTGCGCAATGCGTTATCGTATTTTTTGTATCATGATTTCGGCTCACTCTCTTATGTATGCGCGCGCTCTGCAAGTCAAACAAAGAGCGTAGTATCGCTGCTTTCTTCGCACGCACTGAATCAAAGCAAAACATATGTATCTAAGAGGCTGCAGTTAAGTGAATTGCATAGCCTAAACTCTCACGTACTTTAGCCTTTAGCTTTGATTTAGTGTGTGCGGAGGAGGTAGGGTTATTGAACTTTATGATTGACATGCAAAGCGCGCACATAAAATAGAGAGTGAACAAAGGAGCATGATCGGAGCGAAATATCAAATTATCAAATTATCATAAGAGCGACGCGCGCGCTCTGTTTGGTTTTAAGCGGCTCTTTGAGTTTGGGACGAAGAGCGTGGCTCACACGTACGACGCAGGCATGCATAGATTTGTATACGAACTTATGTAAACAGCCTTTGCTTGTTCGAAATTGTATATTATTAATGTAAGTGTGTTACGTTTAGTCTAAGTTATATTAGCAGCAAGTAGGCAAATCCACCCCCACAACATACATATGTATTTTGGTGTGCAAAATTTTTCTAGACGCACCAAGTTTTTTTTTTTTGTTGTTTTTTTTTAAATCAATGACACCAACAAAAGTAGCAGTGCGGGCCCAACAACAACACTTACAACAACAACAACCGCTACTTGGGTCGTAAATCAATTGTCAAAGGCACACAAATTTGAAAAAAAAAAAAAATGTGCACTGTGCGAAAAGATACATGTAAGTACATAAAATATTGAAAATTATTTTCAAGCGCATTAATTGTGTATGCACTTATTCATTAAGAAGCGAGAATCCGTTTCATTTTTGCGAGTGTACGAACCTTTTTTTTATGACTTTGCTTGTGCGACGCGAAGGCGTCTCTGCGCATTTGTTTTGTTTTTGTATTCTCGCTCGCGATCAAACTCTCGGCTTGTGCGACAAACAGGCGGCAGTAGTGGAATGGGTAATGTGTTTTGTGTTTGGAGTGGGTAAAAGTGCTCCAAAATGTATGGGAGGTACTCGAAGGAGTTGTCCAAAATAAAATTCCTTTCTTAGGACAAACGGACTACCTGCATAAAAAGTTGTGTGAAAATTTCAGCCTTCTAGCTCTTTTCGTTTAGGCTGTGGCTTAACCATTCTTAACAGGACAAACTCTTTTATATATAGAGATAATAAACCACTAGAACTAATAGAATGGGTTGAAGATCTGGGTATTCTAATGGACCCAAAACTTAAGTTTGACAAGCACATTTCTTCTGTTACAAATCGAGCATCGAGTGTCTTGGGGTTCATTAAGCGCTGGTCGAAGGAATTCGATGATCCTTACATAACAAAAACCTTATATATTTCTCTTGTAAGACCGATTCTTGAATATGAATCTTGTATATGGTATCCCAAATACAGGATTCGTCAGGATAGAATAGAATCGGTACAAAAACAATTCTTACTCTTTGCCCTTAGGGGACTTAACTGGGACAATAACATTAACTTACCTTCTTATCATAGTAGACTTTTACTAATATATCTTCCATCTCTCTCTGATCGCAGAACTATGCTAGGAGTAATCTTCTTGCACAAACTAATCAATGGTGAAATTGATTCTTGTGAGTTAATTAACCAAATTAGATTTGCGGTTCCGATTAGAAATACTAGAAACTTTGTACCTATTTCTCTTCAAACTTGTTATTTAAACTACGCTTTGCATAACCCTTTTCGAATCTTATGTTCAAACTACATATAATTATATTTCCCACCTAATACACAATGCCATACGAACTTGCTCTCTTAAAAAACTAGTAATGTGTTATCTGTCTGTTCGCGATCTTCGTAACCGCATGCACTTCGGTCGGTTGTGCGGGAGGGGGGTCGCTTAGTGCTTGGGTCCAGGCGTTAACAAGCCGGTGCTTGATATCGTTGGTCCACTTGAATGTACTGTTCGTTAGTACATCTACGTCCAATATTATATGAAAATAATTTTGGCTGTCTGTAAAGTTGGTTTACTAACGATATTCATACGTGACAACGTCATAAGAAAACACTGATGGAATGAACACTGTCGCAAACCGAGCAAGTGTAGCCATAGTCGTTGTCGAGAAAAGTTGATTTAAATCTTATGATCGAGGATTTCCATTTAGTGTTCCAAGTATATTGTGATTGTTGTACTTCAACTCGATCTGAAGAGCCTGCTGAGCGAGAAGAGGATGCAGTAGTCGATTCTAACGAGCCACTGGTAATATACAAGATAGCAGCTTTGCGTAGCCTGCAGTTGCGTTGTCTTTGGGTTTCTGTGACCCTCGTAGCTGACGACTGTTCTGGAGTTCTGACAGCTGCAATGAGCTCCCGTTTTATCTCCGTTCTTCATGTTGGAGCAGCGATTGTTGGTGGCTCAGCCATGGTCGTAAGGCAAATGAAATGTCTTGCAATTATATGTGCTCACTCGAATGCCAACAAACAATGTCTATACGCGTGATTTCTAGAGTTCAGGATATCGTCTAGTTGAAAAAAAATAAATAAATATGTATTCAAGATATTGTCAGGCGGTGTTGAACAAAATCAAATGATCAAACACGGAGCGTCTACTCAGCAGCGCCACAACCATGTTAACATTATGAAGGCGTTAACGCAACTTTTTTCCACACCCTTCAAGCTAGAGACTTGAAACCTTGCAAATGTCTTTATCTATGGCCGGGACAGATTAAGTGTCAAGATTGGGGTTCTACGATTAATGGGGGGCTTGCAAATCGATAAATTCGATAACTCAAAATCGATAAATCCACCTATTTCGCACATCCTTACAGATAGAACTACCAAATTTTGGTGAGAAGATAGCTACTAGCAACCCTCAAAAAACTGCATCAAAACTTTTGATGCCACGCCCACCCATACCGCCCTAGCCGCCTCCAACCATTCCAACGCTTCATTAAAAACGAGAATGAGTTTAATTTTCATACTGTTTGAGCTAGAGTCGCCAAATTTGGTAGGAAGATTGCTAATAATAACTTCCAAAGATCTGCATCAAAGTTTTGGAACCATGCCCTCCCATTTCGTCCCCAGCCGCACAAAGATCTGCATCAAAAATTTGGATGTCACGCCATTACGCCTCCAGCCTCCTTCCCCCATCTTTTGCAATCTTTGAACTAGAGTCTGTTTTGACTCAAGTTTGAACTTGAGGCACTTACACCCCTGCCGCATCCGTACCCCTTTGCAATCAGGCATCTTTTTACCGGTTTTAATACTGGTATCGAGTATATCGCTGTGAGTTGCGTCCGACTGCAACGTTTCCACTTGTCGTTTAAATGGGTTGATTTAATTAAATAACATCTTGAACGGTTTTTTGACGAGTGTGTTTTTATTTTATCTGGAAAAATGCGTTATTAAAAATGAATTTATAAAATCCTAAGGTGTTCGAAAGCGGCAGTAGTCATGTATAAAGAATTGCTTGTAATAAAAAAAATGTTAAGTTCGAATTGAAATATTATCAATATTTTCCGCTTCTGAAACGAGTTCGCTATCAATGCCAACATTTTTTAACTAATTCGTGCCAACGTCAGTCGTTGTATTTTCCTCGACATTGTCCCTTGAAAAATAGTCTTCGTAACTCGAAGAGTTTGTAAATGTCCGACAAGGGAGTTGCTTTGTCACTATCGCAGAGTTTTGATGCTCGTGAGATACTCGTAGCTAAAATTAAATTTTAAATATGAGCTTTTAAATAGTCGAAGTCATTTGCCATCTTACTTACTGGTTGTTTGCGCAATGCTCCAATTACTCAAATGTACTATATATAAATACATGAATGTATTTTATTTTATATTTTTCAGGTGCGCAACTTGAGCCCGTTTAGCTTTATGCATTTGGATGATGTGCGCTGGGTTATTGTTGCATTGAGGCAAATGTATGATATGAACAATGACTATGGCGAGAGCTGCTATCGTTTGCTATCGCGTAATGGCCACTTTATATACCTGCAATCGAAGGGCTTTCTTGAGATTGACAAAGGCAGCAACAAGGTACACTCGTTTCTCTGTGTAAATACGCTGCTGGACGAGCAGGCTGGCAAGCAAAAGATACAGGAGATGAAGAACAAATTCTCTACGATTATTAAGGCCGACATACCCACGCACACCAGTCCCGATCTGCCCGCCTCTAGAGCGCCACAGCAGCTAGAACGTATTGTGCTCTATCTGATTGAGAATCTGCAAAAGAGCGCTAACGACAGCGGGGAAGCGTCCATTATCGGCGAAGCCAATGTGGATGCCTTGGATGATAGCTGCTGCAGCTCGCCGGCCTCCAGCAATAACATACTATCACTGGAAGAACAAGCACCGTCGCCCGCACAGTTAGCCCTGGTGCCTCCGCCACCCGGCGACGTTAAACATTCAATATCCAAGTCAGTTAATGTGGTAAATGTAACATCGGCGCGCAATCTGCAATATCAGCAGCAGCAACAGCAGAAGCAGCGCGAACGCATCGTTGTTAATAATGGCGTTATACGCAAGTTGAGTTGCTGTCTAAGCGAGACGTCCACATTGTCACCGGCAAGTGCAAGTAGCTTGGAGCTGCCCGATGATTCCCATAGCATCACTTCGCCGACTTCGCATGAGCTGGCAACGCCACGCACTAGTGTGCTTCAGAGGCTAGAGCTAACACCGCCAAAGGCAGAATTAAACAGAAAGATGTCGGTGCCATCAACAGATACAGATCTGCCACCGAGCCAGCTGCAGGCTGCGCTCTCGGGTACACTTTGCAGCCTTAACACAAAGCTGGTAATAATGGGCGGGGAGGCGCACACGCTTTATAAGCAGCAGCAACAGCAGCGCAGCGCACTGTTGCCTAAAATCGAGCGACAAATGGATGCCATATTGCTGGAGCATCAAATGCAAAAGCAGCTGCTGGTCAACATCAAGAGTGAGTACGAAACGGTTGCAGAAACGGAACCGCCAGTGCCTCATCAGACGGTTTCAGTGATAACCAAACAAACAAAAACATCCCGTGAGAGCCAATAAAGTGAATTTTAATGCTGGTGTTGTAATATGCGCAATAGTAGTAAAAGTTATTGCCTTCAAATTACCCACAATGTTTATTTATTTAGTATAAATAGCTTAGTATTCAGAGTACGACTGAAACTTTGGCTCCCCACTACCATAGAAAATCCACTCATTATTTTTTTTACAGGCTCACAATTGTTATACAACTAAGAAACAATGATATGGCAACTCAGAAAAGAGAAAGATGGTGCAAAGAAAAGGGATATATTATCCTTTATATATTTTATAACCCTCACACAAGTGCATGCGTTGTTATCCAACACAGAACAACTTTGTAAAAAATAATTTCGACCGACTTAATACACCCTTACAATATTTTTTACCAATAAGAAAATAATTTTCCGAATGTTCTTGACGTGCTGAATCCAAATCTGACATCAGAATGGGCACAGTAACTCCGATTTCAACCCTCAAGTGAAAAAACCTTTAACACATATTTTTTTAATTTTTGTTCTTTCTTCAAGAAAATATCCGTTTAATTTAATGAATTCATCAATTTCCGAAAGGTTAACTAGTACTTAATAGGACTTATTTTATTTAACAGAGACAAGCTTCAAATTTATTCATTTTATTTTCAAAATAAAAAGAAAACAGTCTTAAAAACATTTGCCTTGATGTGACATGATCTTAAATTTATTAAAAAATTTATTCACTTGGTTCAAAAATCTCGAAAACCTGACGTGCTGGGCCTGTTCAGAATTGAACACATTAACATATTAAAAACTAACTTCATTGAATATTGTTGGCCTTTGCTATCAAATTCGGATCGGTATTTGCTATATTTAAATAATACAATGTGCTTTCCACATTTTAAGTACTTAAATATATAATAATCAAAGTAAAGTTCATCATCGCAGGTACTGAAGCTTTTGTGCTTTTTGTGCTGAGCATTAAGCTAAAGGACACACAGTTTCAATCTTTATTTATTTATACATAGGTATTGTTTTTATTTTTTAGGGAAATTATTGCTTTCCCATCTCCACCAAATTTATTAAATCTGGTTGAATTTAGGTTCCTAGCTTAAACTGTTAATTTTCCCTAGCAAACAACTTACTGCTCAAGTATAATTTGTATGCTCTATTCGGTCGCGTCCATGGATCTATTTGCCTTATAAGTAAGCATCTCCGATTAAATTGCGAAATTTTAGTATATCATCAACCACATATATGGTATTTATTACACAATTCAACACGGATTAATTTTATATAAGATGTCGGGGTCGTTTTCAATGTATTTTTTGCGTGGAATTTGATCCTAGAATTTGCGTATCACGTCAGGATTTTGAGAAAAATAGGCTTAAAATATTAAAAAACCTGAATTATAGTGTTTATACCCGATACCGAAGGTAAAGAGTACATATATTGGTTTTATTCAATGTCCGTCCAATGAACGCACCTTATTTCGACACCATTAAAGCTAGCGACTTGAAACTTTGCAAATATCATTGTCAATGGCCTGGACAGAAAAAGTGACCAGTTTGGCGTTCCACGCATGGGAATGAGGGATATCTTTTGGGGATATTTAGAAATATTTTATTTTTGGTATGTACATACCTATTTTGTTCTTCAAATCTGTGAAATATCCGTCTTAGTGTCTGTCTGTCTGTCCATCTATAAGAGCACATATTTTTTTGACACCCGTTTAGCTAGACTTAAAACTTTGCAAATATCTTTTTATATTGGATTTCTACGGCTACTGAAAAATCGCTAAAATCGATAACTAAAAATCGATAAATCCCATATATCCAGCATCCTTACAGCTAGAGTTACCAAATTTGGTAAGCAGATACCTACTGCCGACCCCCCAAAAGTTGAATCAAAAAATTTGTGTTCGGAGATACATATTTGGAATTGTTAATTCATCAAGACGGCAATAATTGTTCTATGTTTCTTTTGAGAAACTAGTTTTATTGAAAGCCAACGCCAATTATGTAAGTATCACTAAATCTGTAATCCTCAATCATATATGATAAACTGAAAAAAAATACAAAAAAAAATTGTATTTATTTATTTTAAAATTCATAGTTATTATATTTTTATGCGGTGTTTAAGTTCATTATAAGTTGGTTAGCAGTTCACCGTTTCAAAACCTTTTAATTATCTTCTGTATTTGTCTGATCTTAAATGTGTGTCTATTTTTTTAGCTCTTTTAAGTTAGAATATCCTAAAAACCATCAGATGGTGTAGTCAGGTTTCTCACTTGTCCTGGTAAAGTTGTTAAGCTTAAAAGCGTTAACTCAAAAGCGTTAGCTTAAACAAACAAACACTTGCGAAAAAAAGTACAGTGGACCCTCGGTTAACGTATAATTGGTTCCAGCACCTTGTTCGTTATGCAAAACGTTCGTTAGGCAAAACTATTATTCCCATATAATTCAATGTAAAATAAAATAATGCGTTCCAGGTTGGAAAAAATACACAATAATACCAATCATGGCCGCATATATATCAAACGAAAGGAAATCAAGTTTTTTTTAATAAAGAAAAAAAAAAATAACAAATATTCAACTGGGAGTTTTTTTTTTTTTTTTAGCAATTTGCAATTAAAAAAGCGTGATGATTTTTGCAAAAAATCGCCTTAAAAGTTATTTATTTGGAAAAAGTATATGAATGTTGGAATGTTTGTTTAACTCATCTCAACTTATTTTTCTAAAAAGCAGAGTAATTGATGTATTATTGAGATTACTAGAGCAATTAAAGTCTTCGAAAAGAAGCAAAAATATACATATTTTTGGTTTAATTTTTTAAACAGAAAATGTAATCAATACATATATAAGTATAATTTTATCGTAAGTTTGAAGCCTTGGCTTTAAAATGAAATTAATTTGAGGAAAATTGATCCATTAGTTCATGAGCAATAAGCGATTTTGTGAAACTCTCATATTACAACCACTTTTTTAGATTGAGACCTCATTCACGAAAGGTAAGGCGTATTCTACGTCAAAAACCCCGTCGTAAAAGTGTAAAGTGTAATGAGTTGAAATGCCTTAAAATTAGCCAAAGAATTGAGTAAAAGTACTTGGTATCGAGCCATTTCGATATTTTTGTCAAAAAAATCCGGTCACATCAAACATAAAAACAAGTGAAAAGAGTAATCAAATCACCAATTAAAACCAATTTAACTATTTTAATCCAATCCAATCGGAGCGACGATACAGCAGCGAAAAAAGAAGACAGCGAACAAAAACCAAGAAACCATTAACGCATACAACAGCTGGCAGTGGAGGAAAATAAACGGCTTTGGAGCATAAAAAGCACAATTGGATGAAAGAAATAGAGAGCAAAAAGTTGGTACTGCAGGTGAAGAAGGCGAAACAAGATTTCATAAAAAAAATGAAAAAGAAAAATAAAATAAATATATTTGTGAACATTTAAAAATCAAACATTAAGTTATTTATTGCTTGTTGCTTTGCCAGCGTACTGTTTTGCAGTGAGATCCTCCATGAGACTGTCTATCACTTTATCGATTGCATCATGGTCCATACCTAAAATGGTTGCCTGTATACATATTTTAAAACAGTTGCTTTAAGACGACGATTACAGTTGTCAAATTCAAGGGGTCGCTCAGTAGCTCTTGTGTGGCAAACTTACGATTTACTCTCTTACGAGGACAAGTGAATACCCCCATAATAAATTGGTTTGCCTGCTACTTCAGCCCTGACTGAATTGGAGATAGTAAATGGTCCGCTTCTGCACATAAAATGGGATAACGGGATACACTCATGGACAATAAAAAGGTGTAAAGAAATTTCTTAACGAAAAGACGGAGACCACTGCTTAAGCTAACGCCCAGAAAAATTTGGCACATTTGCGTGTTGCATAAAATTAAGAAAACATTTACCCTCGATTGATATTGTTTGCAAAAACCAAGGCATTGAATTTATCTATTGCCATGAAGGTTTAATTAAGGTTTCCATTATTATTCGATGGGTTGGACACATCACTGTAGTTCCGAATATAGAAGCCAAATGCTTGAAAAGCAGAAAACACGGCATGTAAAAAAAACATCATCACCAGCCGATATTCGCTTTGCAATTTTAATAAACATGACCTTTTCAAGACTTCAAACGATTGCTAGCAAAATTGAGAATGTTGTGTCTTCGCTAAATGTCACTTAGAAGGTGCAGAGTTGCCAGGAATTAAAGCCAGAAAAGTTCCTTTGCTGCTAACGGAAAATTTTTAAGAAGAAAGATTTAGCAAGTGATTATAGGGCTGGCGCGGACCACAAGTTGAAACAAAATCGAGCATCATTCTCTGGAATGACGAAACTAAAATAAATTTGGTTAGTAATGATGCTCAAAGGAACGCTCGTCGTCCAAAAGGCAAGGATTTCCATATAAAGTTAACGGTAAAGACATTAAAACATGGTGGCGGCAACATAATGGTTTGGGGCTGCTATACTTTCGTGACAAGGAGTAGGACCGATACATCGAATTGAGGGGATCATGGAAAGATTTTACCATGCTAAGCTGCCATATGCTGGAAAATAGGCCCCTTATTTGGAAGTTTTAGCAGGATAATGATCCTAGAACATGATTTCAAGACAACAACGATCCCGTTATGGAGTGGTCAAATCAATCTCGCGACCTAAATTCCTTAAAAATTGTTATTGTGCGCAAAAAAGAAGTCGGTGAGCACCAGAGAGCTGCAACGCTCAAAAATTTTTCGCTCATGATCGGATCATTGATCGGATTTTTTGTGAGGCAAAACTTTCGATCAGCAAAAATGAGTGATCGGTTAGCGTGCGTGATCGAAGCGAACAATCAGTTCGGATCACAGCCGATCAATTCGTACATGATTGTATTTGATCGAAACTTTTGTATGAGCAGCAATGAGTGATCAAACATTTTTGTCGCAATCAGTTCGCTCACGATCAATGTTTGCTCATGATCGGGCGGCTCGACTCAACCCGAAATTAAATGAAATTTGTTCTTATTTTGTTAATTTTAAGCATTCTTTGCTTTTATAATGTTAATAAATAAATGAAATAATATGTTTTTGTTAATTTTATTATTTCCTCAAAGACACAGCCATACAGTGACTCTCATTTTACAACGCAACTTTCGATCTGATCGGATCACTCACGATCAGATCAGATCACAACATGATCGAAATCTGAGTTTCGATCATTCGTTCGAGCTGATCGGTTTTTTCATTCCGATCATTTTCGATCATCATGCCCGAACCTAAAATTCACTCTCGATCAGCGGCGCTGAGCAATCATGCCAAACGAGTGAGCGAAACGAATGTTGTGATCGAATTGATCAACATGTTGTTACGAAGCGTTTGAATGGTTGTGATCGGATTTAAGCGAGTTTGATCAAACTGATCCGATCATGCTCAAAGCAGCTCTCTGGTGAGCACTCTTACTTAAATAAAGCACAAATTTGGGAAACTGCAGAAAGCTTAAAGATATATTCCACTTAATGCTGGCCATTAACTATAGTAATCCAAGCAAGCATCTTGAAAACAAAATGTAAAGAATACTTAGGGTACACACGCCCCTTTGCTTATCTGCTTACTCTCCAACAACAAATTGCACTGCCGAGAAATAAGCAAACTTAAGCAGCCCAGATGTTGCTCACAAAATTATCTGCTTATGCTTAAGAAAACTGTGTTGAAAGTTTTTCAAATAGTGCCGTGAAGTGTATTAAAATATACTGAAAACACCGCATTTTAACAGGGTGGCCGCACCATCATATGGTCTTTTTAATTCGTTAAAATTTGAGCATACGGACAAAAAGTAAGTAAAACAGCAACAAATAATCCATTTAAGCAATTGTAGACAAATATTTTAGTGGAATCTAATCAAGAACGTATGCGCATGCGCGTAACCAAACGAAAAAGTTGTTGGCATTTATACATACATAAATCGATAACTCAAAATCGATAAATCCACCTCTTACGCACATCCTTACGGTTAGAGTTACCAAATTTGGTAGGAAGATAGCTGGCACCCCCGAAAAAATTGCATCTAAAATTTTGGTGCCACGCCCACCCATTCCCCTCCAACCCGCAGTTTGAAATCAGAAACGACTATATCTTTCTCAGTTTTTGAGCTAGAGCCACCAAATTTGGTGCTATAATAGGTGTGGACGATCCCAATCCCCATCAAGACTTTGGATGCCACGCCTACCCATACCGCCCTAGCCACCTCCAACCACCCCAACGCTTCGTAAAAGCGGATATACATGTATTTTTCATGGTGTTTGATCTACAGTCTCCAAATTTCGTAGAAAGATAACTGGTAGCGACCCCCAAAGAAATTTTGGAGCCAGGCCCACCCATACCGCCCCAGCCCCCTTCTCCCGCTTTTAACAAACTTTGAGCTAGTGTCATCAAATTTTGAATCTCACTATGCATCAGAAAACTTTTTAGCCAGCGTACACCTCTGCCGCATCCGTACCCCTTTGCAGTCAGGCCTCTTTTTACCGGTGTTAATACTGGTATCGAGTATGTACATATATCGCAGTCGGTTACGTCCGACTGAAACGTTTCCACTTGTATGTAGTTGCTTTTGATAATTAACTGCTTGCGCATTTGAATCTCTGTTGTTGGGATAATTCATTTGATTTTGTTGTCTTCCCTGTTGTAGATTTTGTTGAAATTCATTAAATATTTGTCTGTTATCTTGTGGACTGCCTCCACGTAAGTTATATTGATAATTATTTGCATGTTAAGGATAGTTTGATTAACTTGGTTAGTGGGATAAGTAAATGTACTTTGGTTAAAATTTGCCTGATACTTTTGGCATGAATAAGTTTTATTTGCATTTTGATATTTATTATTTTTTGTACTATCAATCACACTATTTTCGTATAGTCCCTTCCGTTGTGCTGCTAATTTAAGTAAGTGGCTGGTTTATATATCATATCTGGCTAATATCATTAAAATTCTATCCGGAATTTTTATGTTAATTTCATCTTTTATGGTATTATTTATTGCATTTACACACACTTGCACATTTGTTTGATTGTTCTCTAAGGTTAGCTTATTAGTTATAACATAGGATTTTCTTACTTATTCTTCTATGAACTTACGTAGATTTCAGTTGTAGTGTGTGTTGTATAGCTGTCTCGATCGGTGTTTGTGTTTTGTATTCCTCAGTTAATGCCCTCTTCAATTCCGTTTAGTTATTGACGAATGACAATTGTGAAATCCGTTGCGCCTCCCCGACAACTTGTACTGCTATGGCTGCACAAATAATGCTTTGTAGTTGGATAGATTTGAATTAAATATTCGATCCTCCTGATGAATGCGCTTAGCTCTTGTTTATTTCCATTAAACTGACAAACTTATTTGTCTTATTTCGGCATCAGTTAGTACCACTGCCATGTTGGTATTAACAAAATTTAATTTTGTTTTGATTGTTGTAAATTTAATTTATTGATAAACTTTTTGTGTTTAATTTTGGGTATCTGTTTATAGTTATCAAAACACTATAACATGTGTTTACTTCACGTCTGTTCTTTTGCGAATAATTTGTTTAAGTATGTATTGCAATTTCCTAACGACTCCGCCAATAAACTCCATACTCCAGTGTTTCACATTGTTTCAGCTGTAGAAAAAGATCTGGAGCAGATTTTTCCATTATAAATCTATAGGTTTTTTGGAAGTTTATTAATGTCCATCCTACCTGCTGTCAACATTTAAAAATGATTTTGGGGATGTATACTATTGGGCGATTTTAGTTGGTTTTTGATTAAATTCGATGAAAACAAAAATTGTCATGAAAGGACTAAGGTGCTTGCTGGTTTTGGAAAAGTCCACTACCAATTGTAACCCCCACATTAATTGGGCCTTTTCAAGTCTTTCAAGTAGGGAAATAAGCACCAGGACTTTTGAGACAGTTTACAGTTGCCACAATGGGATTTCTCTGAGTGTTCAGGATGTTGAAAATTAGCTTTGTACATATTTAATTAGATAAGTATTAATGCATGTTTATATGTACAATGCAAAATAAGTGAAGTATTTATTTTTGAATATTATGAAAACAACCAATTTTGCAAGGGGTGGGAGGGAGGTGGAATGGATGGGCGTGGCTCCAAAATTGTTGATACCGTTTTTTTGGGGTATGCCAGTAGCTATCTTTCTACCAAATTCGGTACATCTAACTGTAAAAGTGTGGGAATGATAAAGATTTATCGATGTTGAGTTATCGATTAATTGATTTGCCAGCCCCAGGAAGCGTAGAATTCCAATTTTGACACTTTGTCTGTCCAAGCCATAAATAAAGATATTTGGAAAATTTCAAGTCTTTAGTTTGAATTGAGCTACTTGTATATTGACTTCTTCTTTATGAGTATGAGGTGTTCTGTAATTATTTATGTACTCTGGTTCTTTGCCTTTTAATCTTAACCCATGTTTATACAAACTATTTGTTGTTATCGATTCGGTTTCTAGTACGAATACAAAAAGAGAAAAGTTTTTTGTTAGTTTTTTCAAAACATATTTTTGTCTATCATCGCTTATTTCGTTGACTATTTCATAGTCAGTTAGCATTTCGTACTGTATCAGGGGTGCCACAGAAAACGCTTCCGCCCGAATTTCACGCCGTTTTTATTTCACGGTGCCACAGACCAAAACGCTCACTAGTTTTGAGCGGAAACAAAACGTCGCAAAAACCCTAAAATCTGATGCTGCCACCTAGTCCGAAGCAAATTCAATGCAGTCAATGCAGTAATGCCACATTTCTCAAGCATAAATTCGGAGTAATGTGTTTAATAAAAATATTGTGGAACCACTCCTGTTTTCTTTTAATTAAGCATTAAAAAATAGCTCTTTGAAGTAAACACAAACTTGACTTTAAAATTGTTTAACTTGTTGTGCAATTTGTGAAAACATTTGTGGTCAGCTGTAATTGTGCCAGGTGGCAACGCCTTAAAAAGCGGCATCATCTGGAAAATGGCAGAGCCAAAACAAACAAAGAAAGAAGAAGAAAACGCGCTCAACATGCGAAAACGGATCAGATGCGCATCTGAGAAGCCTTCGCTGCATGGTTTCATTCATAATTTTCTGCCGCCGGAGCTCTTCTATGGCCAATAATCTCGCTAACGGCATATTCAATTTAAAACAACTTCTTTTTAAAACAATTTGGGGATGATTTATGAACAGCTGATTGCTGTCAGGCGGAAATTGTTGCCAGACAGTTGGCAGATAGCTTCTAGAGTTGCCGAATATCTTTTAATTGTTTTCCCGCCAAAATTTAAATGTTTTCTTGTGTGTTTATTTGCTAAAAACAATCAACTTCTGTACAAAAACATTAAAAAATGTTAATAAAATATGAAACCAGTTGAAAGCCCCTTATTCTGATATGTTTAGACTACAAAAGGTGCTAAACAAACACTTTGCTAATTTAATCTGGCGTGGTGTCAACCCTTAGCAGCCAAGTCCGATAAGGTTTGTGCACACACTAAGTAAATGAAATCACTCGGAGTTCTGTGGCACCGTGAAAATTTTAAGACGATTTTGCTTCTGGCGGAATCAAATTTCACTGACGTTTTCTGTGGCACCCCTGTATATTTCTCAGATTAACTATCTTCTTTGCTCGGTGCTTATACATATAGACATATCTGTCGCAACAGAGCGTAATACACAAGCAACACAATTATGCATTTAGAGTAAGAAAACTTTTGGTTTTCCAATAAAAGATTATACATTAAACACAGTTCGACTATTGCAGATGTGCCCATCATGTTATTCGACAACAGACTTAAATACATCATAGCATGGCGACCGTGACAGGATTCGAACTTCGAATCCGAAGATTGCAGGACCTAAGTGAACAAACAAAAACCGCAAAGTAAGGTGTAACAAAATGGAACTGTAGCCTTAAAAACGTGCATTGGCTATTCCCATTAATTATTGTGCAAATCATTGTTGTCAAAATAGCTCGGCAGCTCCGAAGAACTCCTTCTGGGGAGCTGGGTTATCAATCAAATCGATTACTGAAAATCGCTTAATCCACATATTTTCACATCCTGGCATCTCTGTCAAACGCTTGCTGAACATCGAACATTACTGCACAGCAGTAGTTTTAATTATGTGACCTACCACCCAGTGGCATTGAACTGGAGTTCCTTGACTTCACCTGAAGCCAAGCTGGTGATTTGGAATCAAGCCACTCTACGCAAAAATAATCCTTCGGTTGTTTTTGAGAATACTGCTAGTAATCTAGGAACACGATAGGAGGCTTGATTGGCATCAGGTTTCAGGGCATAGGTATCATATCTATTACAGTAATAGTATTACTACACTTTCAAGGAAGTAGCTTTAATGGAATCACGTTAATACCACATCAGCAGGCTCTTTGCTTGTCTTCAACGCTTCAATGGTATTAATGGTATTATCATTTAGGACCGGGAGAAGGGGCCTATTGTCTGCATTGATTTGCGCGAATGATTGCTCGGCTTCGGGTTCTTCTTCTGGGTTTCATCTTAAAAGAGCCTTGAAGACACTTTCTAGATGTTAAGCAAAAGCATTGGCTCTGTCTACCTCTGTTCTGCACCAACTGCCATCAAATTTTCTGATCGCTACGGCTGATTGGTCTCGTAATTTACCTTGTAAATTGCAACAGGTTGTTCTGGGGGTCACCATGTTCTAAATGCTCCAAGAATTGTCTGGTAATGTCTTGGTAGCCCTATCTGGGGCTGTTTTATCTCGGATAGCCTGAGTCTTTGTTTATCGCTGAGAAACTCATCAACCTGGGGGCTCCAAAGATGCATTTTCTTATTAGGGATACTTGGGCGATGACTTAGTCTAGGGGCTACATATGCCGCTGCATGATGGATATTTCTTGATAGCATTTCAATGGCATCGTCGACCTCCTGGCGGCTTTCCTGTGTCGCTAGAGTTTGAATACTTCCAGGGTCTATACCACAAGAAATGAGAAACTTGGATCCAAGGTTGCTTATAAGCTGTCCAAACTCTTCGTCGCTCGCATTATGTCTAGGTGGGCAATATGCGGCAGCAACTTGTGTTTCTTTTCTAAGATCGGGACAGATAACTTGTCAAGATTGGGGTTCTATGTCTATTGCGGGGCTGGGAAATCGATAAATTCTTGCCGCTAAAATTATTAAATTTGGTAAGGAGATAGCTACTGAATCCACGCAAAAACTGCTTCAAAAATTTTGCAGCTTTGTCCACCCATTACGCCCCCAGCCTTCCACATTTTTAAATCAGAAACGCCTATATCATCCACAGTTTTTGAGCTAGAGTCTACAAATTTGGTACCAAGATAAATGATGACGTCCCACAATAAACCTGCATAAAAACTTTGGATGCCACGCGCGTTGCTACAAATCTTCTTGAAGTGGTCGCAGATTAATGTACTTTAAGTTGTTTTTAATCAGTATTACCTATACGCTTCTAGCTCCTCAATTGGGATGACTGCCACTGCCTAGATCGTAACCATTAACGCGGAAGAAAGATCTGTTCGGCAGGACGATGGTTAGCATTTGTGTCATCAGGCTGAACATCTTTTCGAGCATCTGCTCCATCATGGCTTCCATTCTTGCGCAAGTTGATTCCAGTTGACTGGCAGGCATTGTTTTGGAAGTGTTGCCAGATTTTGCTCTTGATTGCCTGTGACCGTGCTGGCATAGCTGGTATTGGGCTGTCTTTTTGCGATGGTGTCCTATACGTCCTGTTTGGCTGAAATTTGTTGGCTTTATTGCAAGCTGGGCCGCGTGGTCACCTTCGCAGAAGATGAAAAACGCTGGCTCGCTGCTGCTCTTCTAACAATCTTGTGTTGAGTCTCCGTCTCCGCATTTGATATACCTATGGTCCAGTTGGCATTAACGCTGAGTATATCCGTAGCCTGGGAAACGGTAGCACTGAACGATGTCTTCAAACGCAATAGTAACACCTGAGGGACATACTGACATAGCGAACGTTTCATGTTGTACACCGCTGTTCTTGACTAGCTCGAGAAAATGCGAGGCTGTGGAGATTTTTTGTGTGCTGTGCCATAATTTTTGAGGGTTGATTTTATGTCCTCGATCCCTGTGGAGTGATGTAAGCCTCTTATCACTATGCGGTATGATTTATCATCCCTTGGCTGTTAGGTGTGGTATAGCTTTTTTTTTGTGGGCTTGTAGCTGGAATCCGCTCCCTTGGCAAGAAATCCAGTAATAAAATTGACAAACATATACAAGCACTTTGTGAAGTAAAATGAAAACCATCAGGCTCTGCAAATTCGCACACAAATCTAGCAGCCCTTAAGCCAAATAAAAACTTTTGGATTTTCTAATGTGTTCTTTATTCATAGAGTGGTGAACATCAAAGAGCATCATAGCAACTCGTGGTCGGTTTCTACTGTAATTAGTATAAAAACGGTTAGTTAATAATACATTCCGGCAAGATTATAAAACATCCACAAAATTAAAATATAAGTTTTATATATTTTGATTTGTATTTTAAATATGTAAGTAAGAAATGGTAACAAAACAAGTGGAAACGTTGCAGTCAGACGCAACCGACTGCGATATACTCAAAACCTGCAAAAAGAGGCCTGATTGCAAAGGGGTGTACGTTGCCTCAAAGATTGTCTGATGCAGATGGGGATGCCACCAGCTATCTTCCTTCTAAATTTGATGACTCTAGCTCAGTTTGTAAAAGGTGGAGGCTGGGGGTGGTATGGGTGGGCGTGGAATCCAAATTGTTGATGCAGATCTTTGGCGGACGTTACCAGTTATCTTCATACAAAATTTGGTGACTCTAGCTCAAATTTTGTAAAAGGTGGGGGCTGGAGGCGGTACGGATGGGCATGGCATCCAAATTTTTGCTGCAAATCCTTGTGGGATATCAATTGCTATCTTCCTCCCAAATTTGATTTATCGAATTTATCGATTTTTCAGCCCCCCAGCTATCGTAGATCCCCAATCTTGAGACTTAATCTGTCCCGGCCATAGATAAAGATATTTGGAAAGTTTAAAGTCTCTAGCTTGAAGGGTGTCAAAAAGTGGCGTTCATACAGACGGACAGGCACCATATCGGACATTTCACAAACCCAATATACGCTGTACCTACGGTATCGAGTATAAAAAATAAATAAATAATATTTTATACTAAACTTGAAACACAGATCACTGTAGATACAAAAAACAAGAGACTTATTTAAGGAGACTACTTGTATAATGATCAAAGGGACTTCGGATTCGATCTAGGCAGCCCCAAAATATTTAGGAACAGTTCCAACTTGCCCAGTTTCAAGAGTTGACCGGTTTTGTAAGCTTGTGTTATCAGACCTAGTCAAGGAGAATATCACAAGTCAAATTTGTTTAAAGTTTATAAATTTTAATAAAGAAATTTAAAGTAGTGGCTTTGTTTACATTGCATTAATTTTATTTTTGTTTTGTCTAGGGTTAAGTATTTATTTGATTTGATATTTTATTTTACTTTATGACTGGACGCTTATGCGAATGTATTGTAGTAAATTTAAATATATGTATTATGCGGTAAAGCATAAAACATACGTATGTACATGTTCAATAGGGCGTGTTAACAGTTTTTTTAAGAAGTGTATTAAAATCTGATTCTACGATGAATTCAAAGATATTTTAACCAAACAACGAGCACAAGCTCACAGACATTTTTTTTGCGGCATATCTCTTTGAGAATGTTGATATATAGTTATTTCAGGAAGATAAAAAGGAATTTAGTTTCTTAATGTAAAAATATCGTAGAGTTCGTTGCAGAATCCGATTTTGGTGGATGCTTTCTACCTTGTTTTACTCAAACAAATTGACCCACGCTAACGTACAAATACTTGAATATATTTATCCCTATAAAATAAATATCGTTCAGCTATAAATAGGTATAAGTATATTAGAACGTTTGGAAACGTATGTAAGTACTACCTATTAGGCCAGAAACATTTATTTATATTAATCTTTGAATTAAAACTATAAACAAAAACATTGTAGAAACAAATTATGCGTTCTTATAATATCTTCTTATTTTTCATTTTTTGCAAAGATTTTGTTTTAAATGTTTGTACAACAACAGAAAAAATAATAAAAGCTGCTAAATTTATTGTAGCACCATTTTGGACCATTTTTTTTTTACAAGATTGAGAGTTTCCAAAGAGCTGCATCGAAAACTTGAAAGCTACGCTTATGAATGACGCAACACGCCTACCGCCTTTCTAAATTGGGAAAGCATGTATCTTCCACAGTTTTAAATCTTGAGTGACCAATTTTGGTAGCAAGATAACTGGTAACGTCTGCCTAAGATGTGCATTAACTTAAATGCAGGTCACGCACAACCCAACAACCCGACGACGTCTGAAGGTCACAAAAAAAGTGGTGAAGGTGAAGATAAACGAAAATGATAGCACCACTCATGCTTTCCTTGTAAAAATGGTTTCGCATTCCAAATTTAAATTAATTTTACTAGTTTTTACTCTTATTTTGTTTACTAAATAGTATAACGGTCGCTAAATGCACAGCTGTGTTGAATAATGGCGAAAACTTAATTAAATGTATACTAGAAAGTCTCAGAGCTAAGATAATCGGTTGGTTAGGGTTTCGATTAAAATGATACAATAGACCAAAAAATAAAAAAGATACTATTGATAAACGTGAACAATAGTTTCTTTTGTTAAGGTTCTTTCGGGATTGCAACTTAGTTAAGAAAGCACCTACATAAATATTATCTGATTATTATCTAAAAGTACAAAATAAAAAGGCGGGAGATTTTGAAGAAGTCCCCAATTTATGTCTACACTTTGCTGATTTACTGAATGTATGACGTAATGAATAGTTCTTTACCATTTTTTTTTTTGACTTATGACAATTTTTCAGGAAATTAGCGATATATAATATATAATCTTGCAGATGATTTCGTTCTTTTCTTTAGCACAGCTGTACATTTTTCGGACAATAGTTTTATTATTTATCATTTATTGATTTGAATAATAGTACATACAAAAAAATCAACGGTTGAATATAACCGACGCAACAGTAACAGTTAAGTTACTGCTGCCCACAGTAAATGTACCATTGCAACTGTAGCTCTAACGTTATAGTTTAGCTGAAAGGTGTTAAATATATTAAGCACTTGTATTGTAGAATGGCAGATCTGGTAAATATAACGCTTTTAACAAATAATGCATTAGTGGTGCTATTACTATTTTCGAGAGTTCTTTCCACTATTCTCAAAACACAAAAATAAAATAATTCCATTATCATATCAATGAAAACTTTTAGTGCCGAAATGGTGCTATTCGCAGCTGTACATAAATACAGCCATTGCCATAAATAGCGCAAATCTTATAATTCTCCAAATGATCAAAAAGATTTCAAGGTTTTTGGAGCTTTCTTAAATCTGCTACTGATTTGATTTATTCGGTCACATGCAGGGCACATTTAAAAAACAAGTGTTAATGTCTCAAACAACGTGCTGATTATATACAAAATAAATTTTGAGCTATTATTTAGTACTGTACAAAATTTTTTTTTTTTGTGCGGCATGATGTCTGTCCGAATGTCTGTTTGGATAAACGCAATCTTTTTAGAAACTATCAAAGCTGTCAGATCAATGACATGTCGATACATTTCGAGGTAAAAATCGATAAGACTCACATACTTTTTTCGTACCTTTTAAAAGCTAGACACAATATATTTGGTAGGAAAATACTTGGTAACTTTCTCCAGAATAGGATGCCAAGCCCACCAGGACCCTATTAAAATAGGAAATGCCCATATCCATCAGTTTTTGAGCTAAAGTCACCAAATTTGATAGTATTCAGACAGCAAAGAGACTCGAGCCACAAACAGCTGAACGTGATATCAGACCCAAAATATACCGTTTTAGTCATTAACCTTCCATTTTTATCTAAATCGACCATAGAAAATAATCGGTTGTGAAGCACCAGAGAAATCGCCGAATGAGTTTAACTCTAGAATTCAGAAGCGCAGTATTAAATGCACTTTCTGTATACGCTTGCACACACACGCATACATACAAACAATGTCTGTAAGCCGTTTGTCTAGGGTTCAGGGTAATTCCAAGTCGAACTTCCGTGACTCGAAACTTTTTACTTGTTTTATGTTTAGTTTTGTATTTTGTATGACATTTGTGTTACTATCATTGCAACTGATTTCAAAAATCCGGTTTAACCTAAACCACCATTTTCCACCAGGTACTTCATTTTCCTCTTTTAGAACTCAAACTTAAACATTTGTAAAAAATCAGCTTCTTATCTGTAATGGTAGTAGCAGAGATAAGCTAAGGAATTCATTTAATTCAATGCTCTTTTTATGGACATGGCTGTATTTATGTTAACTTTATGCGATGACTAGAACTGGTCATTATTTTTGTATTGATTAGATCGATCTAAAGTTGTTGGGGAAACTTAAAAAAATTGATTTTGTTACGCATTGTTTATATTTAGCAACAGCGATTAGTTACTTCAAAATTTTTACTATATGCGTATTCATTTGGGTGAACATATTATGTTTTAAAAAAAGTGAATTTATTTTATGAGTATGTAATGTAATTAAGCATTTACATGCGAGACCAATAATGGTTGGAGATCATTTCTAGTACAGCTTCGGTTGCGATTCCAGTTTTAAAGTGTTTATTGCTCCATTATAATTGTGTCCTCGGCCTTGACATTGCCGGAGTTGATAGCCTCCATAGCCTTGCTAAGCAGAGTGGCATCCTTTAGACTGACCACTTGGACAAGCTGCGGCTCTTGGCCAGGTCCGCCTTGGATCATCATTTGGTGCATGCCCGGCGACATCGTAATGGTTTCCAGTTGATCCCCATTTTCAACCTGCCAAGCAGAAAATATAAAAATGTACATAACGCTCAATATATTACAAATAAAAGCATCTTAATCTTAACTTTGTCTTGCATTTTTTTTTTTTGCATTTGGAAGTTCTGTGTTTTTTTTAATAAAAAATATATAAAAAAACATACTTACACAAAACGGGACATAAAAAAACATCAAAAGAAATCAGAAGACCTTTTATAAATAAATAAAAGCTGTAAAAAATAAGTTACAAATAAAAAGTCTAATTGAACAAAAGTAAATTTGAATAACAAGTCAAAATTATAAAATCATAACAAAGAATTTATTGAATAATTCGGTTTTTTGTTGTTTTGTTTTCGCTTCATTGCATTTTGTACAGACAGTAAAATTTTTTCTACAATAGCTATAATAATTAAAAAATTTAACATAATTAAACATTAAACAGAATAAAATAAAATTTTTAATAATATTTATAAAAATTGTAATAAACATAATATGTTATGAGCTTCGATTTCTAGCCACATGGTTTTTACAATATTTAGCATATGTTTAAACAAATTTGATTTAAATTTTATTTGTTTAGATTCATTATAATTGTAGTATTGCTTCATTTGTAATTAAATTGGCTACGTTAGACGAGTTTTTTAAAATGACTAAGTTGTTTGGTGATTGTTAACGGTTTTTGATTTTTTTTAACACATATGTAATAGATTTTTATTGTTATTGCGATTTTGTCAATAACAATATAAAAATTAGTATAATTAATGTTCCCTGTTTGCTAAACCAGCTACCTAAAAACTAAAACATTTATATTAAGAAATAAATATGAAATCAATTGTTAAAATAATTACCTTAATATTTGGCTTGTGTTTCAACTACAATATTTAACTTTTCGCAAGCATGTTCGAAATCGTCAACAAAAATAAAACAAAAACAAAATGAAAATTCTAAAAGTTCCACAATTATTTGTTTTCTTTAAAGGAACTTAACAATTATTTTATGTATTTTTGTTTTTGGTAATTTTGGTTTAATTCTTTCAATTCGAAACAAGTTATTAGTACTTTTGACCAGACCTACTTTTCTAAGCATACTTACCTTGATCAAAAAGTTCACGGAATAAACCCCATGTGACGCTCCCATCTTTCCGATTTGAGTTCTGTTCAAAAAATCTTCAAAATTTTAGCGTCATAGCTTGACAATTGCAATAGTTACGTAGTCAAGAGTACATCTATAACTTGAACTCACATCGGAACGATGGGAGCGCCACACGGGGGTTATTCCGGCAACTTTTTGATCAAGGTAGTATGTGGATTTCCGCAAGAAATCCTAAGCGACTGCAGTTATAGTGGTGGATAAAGTTGTAAAGCCCTGGATCGAGCATGTGTTTTATGTTTGATACATAAAATAAGAAGTGAAATTTTATTTAGTTCGTTAAAATTGACTTTCGTTTTGTGCCACAGTTGGTCAAATAAGCATTGGATTTGAATTTAGCTTGTAAAGAAACATTTATAACACGCGATCGAGTTCTACACTTAGAAATAAGCACGCTGAAATACGTATGGAGAAGTAGTTTTGTGTGCCGTGTTATCGACAAACTTGCTTTGCGTTTAAAGAGCTCACGTTAAATTAAATTAAAATTTTTATAATTATCAATTATGCTATAAATGGTATCGATTTCTTCGTCAATCTTTTAATTTTTTTTTTCTGTTTTCTTTTTGGTATTCTTTGTTTGCATTCACAATTTTTGCGTTTTTATGTGTGTATCACCTGATCAAAGTCGTCCCGGATTCGTCCATTTTTACTGAGAGCAATCCGAATCACCAAAACTTTAGAATTTGGGAATCGTTGTTTGGCGACGGCTCATTATAGTGTTAAAAAAATCCATGAATTGTCTGCCTAGGGAAAAATCGCCTCACTAACTTGTCGCTTCGTAAACAAACAGCTGCCAAACATACAACAATTGCCCACTTCGGTTCAAGTTTGTTCAGATGGTGAGTATACATATTAAAATATGTAAATAGTATGTAGAGTTTTGTAAATAAGTATGGCAAATGGGTTTGTTACTTTTCTATGCGTGTAGTATGTAGTATGTTTGCAGCTCCGTTTTGACTAGATTATATAGTAAGTGCAATTTGTAGCTGGGTTGGGAATTTAAGGGAAAGGGGAATGGCATGTGGAAGATGCTGGCAAGTTTGTGGGTATGGGGGTGTAGTGGCACTATAACTGATTAAAGCTTATTCTAAATGCTCTAGTTTAATGGTCTTGGTTGGCAACTGCAGCTGTGCACTGGCCAAATTTGTCAGACTGGCTTTGTCTACGCAGCGGATCTCCGCAACACAAGAAGCGTTGCTGCTTGACGTAGCCGCCATTGCAGTAGCAGCAGCAGGAGCTTTAACAACACTTTTGCTAAAAGTCATCTTGTTGCTGCTGCAGCTCTGGATTGGCTTATGTCGTTTCTGCGCTATTGTTGCGCTTCGCGACGATTTCGTTTCATGACGTCGCTGCGAAGTCGACGCTGCTGCTGCTGCTGGCGCTGTCAGAACAATGGGCAGCGGCATTTTAATGGTATTGTTGTTGTTGTTGTTTCTAGTATTATTGTTGTTGTTGTTAGTAAGCATGCTACCATTATTGTTGTTGGCAAGACAAAAGCCGGCATTTAAATTACTAGCACTGGGGCTGCCGCATGCCGGAACAGTAGCTGCCCAAAATAAGCGAGTGCCTATCGGCGCTTGTAATGTGAGCGCCGGCTGCTGTCCGGCATTTGGCACTGCAGCTGCTGCAGTCACCGCCACTGTTGCTGTGGCGACACCAGCTCCGCTGCGTCGGCCAAGCATGGCAGCCGAGATCCCAAGCAGCGAAGTTGGCGCTGCATTTGCGCTGCCACTAACGTTGTTACTATTGCATTTGCGCGTAGCGCTATTGGAGGCGTTGGAGCTATTGCTGTTATCTACCTGCATAGGCGCCAAGCATACAGTGCCATCGCTATTCGTCTGCAGCTGCTGCATGTTGGCCATCACTGACTGGTACATCGATACGGGAACCTGTATAACATTGCTCACGGAAACGGGATAGCCTAAATAGATGATTAAAGGTCAGATAATGGTAATTGTTAAGATTTGGATATTGATTTTTTATTTACCTTGCCCATCTTCGGTAGTTATAAAAATTTGACCATCCTGCGCCTCGGTTAAATCTACAGTCATGTTCTCATGGCCATTCACATCGGTTAGGCTTTGTACTGTTTGTATAGTGGCGCCACCTTCGCCCTGATGCAGCTGAGCAAGTGCCAAAAGTTACAAAATTTTAAGTTAATTGGTTGTTAGATGAAGCATGTTGCCAAGTCAAGCAACTTACCGTTGCCACACCCTGCACCTGGGCCGTTGTACCATCGGGAAGCGTTATGATCGGATTGTTAGGATCCACCTGTATGAGCGATACGGTTCCATCGGCGTTTTGCGACAACACCGTTTGTGTGGTGTACTATTAAGAAAAATTTAAGGTGTTAATAATTAAATATGCAATGCTTCCAAATATGTTATTGCATAACAACAAACAACGCAGATAAAAAATTAATAAACAAAGAGCTTAAATTAAATTGAACAACAAAGAATGCAATGCAAAATGTGAGGTTTTTGTTTCAATCGACGTTTGTGTTGTTTGTGTTTGTTGGTTTTGTTGCTGTTAGTATGTCTTTGGTTACCAAATATGGTGTATTTACATTTGTGTGCTTATTTTGGATTTGTTTGTGGACGCATAACAAGAAACCACATTAGAATGTTGCTGCAAACGAGAAAAAATAAAAAACATAGATCGAACGAAATTTAATTCACTTGTTGACCGAATTTTACCTGCTCACATCCAAAAATGAATAAAAACTTAAGAAACATAATGTTTAATTTATTTTCTTTTTCCGGCAGCTGTTTGACCCTTAAATAAGTTCAATGTATTTTTTTTTTTAAAAACATACAGACGGACAGAGTTATGTGATAAGTATATATGTATATTGGGAGTTTTAATAGTAGCTGTGGTACTTTGTTAACGAGTAGAATCTGTCGAATTTTGAATCTTAAATTCCAGCCTTTAAATGCATCATGACATCGGTATTCCGGGTCATTCCGGAAAATATGGCCGAATGAATGAGATATCTATGGAATAATCTTTCAAATTAAATTTAATGTCTTGCGTTGGACATAAAAATTAGAGGTGTGGCTTTTTTTCAATGCGTTGCAAACTAGACCACGAAATATTGATACCGTCTGTAAGAGTAAAAAAGCGAAAAATAAGTTATAAAAAAAAGCCAAAAAAACAAAAGAAAGAAAAACACATTATAGATATTTGCTTATAAATGTATATAATAAATAATTGACAAAATGCAGTTTAAATAGCAAAATAATAAAATAATACTCAGAGCTAAAAATTATTCAAGAGATAAAACACATACACGTCATCAGCAGGGCTCGAACATTTTACACATTGACCAATTTAAAAATCTTTTTAGATCAATTTTTTTTTTTTTTTTTAAATTATTTTATTCTTTGATACCGAAGATTGTCAACAAGCATGGATGGACGATACCTGACAATTTTCTTCAAAGATCTGCATCAGAAATTTGGATTCCACACACCTAAGCTTTGCCCCAGTCCCGTTGCCTTTGAAAACTGGGAATGCCTCTAAATTTGGTAGGATGATAGCTAATGACAACTAAAAAAAAATATGCAAGCCCATTTCTTCCACAGCTTTTGGGCAAGAATCTCGAAATTTGGTGGAAAGATAGCTGGTGAAGTCCTTCAAAGACATGCATCAAATACGCACCCGCCCTCAAAGCTCCCTCTGCAAACTAATTTCATTTGAATTGGATATTAATTACACTATTTACCACTTGTATTAATACTGGTAGCACAGTATTTCGCAGTCGGTTGCGCCTGATTGCAACGTTTTCACATTTTGTGATTTATAACTTTCAATTATTTCAGGACATAACATATGTGTAAGTTGACACGAGTAACAGTGAAATTGCTGATCTTGCAGTGCAAGCGGTCATCGCATGCAAGGGAAAGAATGTCGACTTGGATATTCGACCGAATGCGGCTGCACCTGACACCTGCCGGCCAGCGCTGTTTAGACTCAACAGTCACGAGGTGCCAAGTCAGCGTTCTGTCGCCGGTTCTGGATACTGGAGCCGGTTGCCCAAATTGACGACGGTATCCTGATCATCAATGACGCAACCGCCATATTCAGAGATAGCAATGGCACCAACTTTCGAGGATTACATTGACATTAAATCGGCCATCTAAAATCTTATCTAACCTGAAAACCTTCGTCTGTTACATGGATTAGTTCATTTGTATTTGAAAGTAATGGTTGCCAAACCCCATACCACAAAATAATAAATACTCATAGATGCGTCAAACTGGCTATTTTTTTTTATCTATTGACTATCCGTTCAAAATCTGATATTTCAAAAATATTTGATGCTGAAGATTAGTTTAAATCAGACTAAAGTGTACATTAAGTTCAAGCGACCCGCCTGGACGAGCAGAGTGCGATATGTAAAGGATATACTAGTTTAGTTACAAGTTCAGACAGATTAGTACGAACATCAACGTCGCTCAGCGTTATGGGCTCGATGCAAACTTGCGCATTGGCTATCTGTTGAGCAGTGACTGTTTGTGCAGCATTCGATTGCTGTGCCGCTTGTTGAGCGGCCGCCACTGCTGATGCACTTACAGCTGCCGCTGTTGTCGGCACAGCCGTGGCCGTTGTTGTACCGCTAGCAGTGGTCAGCTGTATTGTCTGCGGCTGGGTTTGACTAATAGCTTGGATGTGCACCGTATTGTTGCTAGTAGTTGTCTGATGATGATGATGCTGCTGCTGATTGTGGTGGTGGTGCTGCTGCTGCTGCTGTTGGTGGTGATGATGATGCTGCTGCTGCTGTTGTTGATTCGAGTGCTGTGGCGCTGGTGCCTGGCATATCTCAATTTTTGTGGATGCTGGCAGCGTGGCCGTTGTTGTTATATGCTGATTGTTTGTGCTCTGGATAATTGTTGGCGCCGGTGTATTCGACTGCGCCGTGTGCGTTGTTATCACGGTCCCGGCACTGTTGATCTTCACCACGTTCACCTGTTGTGACTTCAGTTGCAATTGTTTTCGTTGTTGTTGGTTGGTTGGTAGTGTTAATGTGTGGTGTATATTAGTACAAGTTGAGAATGAATGGAGTTTGCAAATGTGTTTGAAGATGGTTAATGTGAACCCATTACGTGTGCATACATACATATGCATATGTATGCCAATGTAAGTAAAGGACTTATACAAATGTATTTAGTCAGTCCTTGAGATTGATTGGGTATACTTACTTGACTGGCGGATGTGGTAACTGCTGGTGTGATTGTTTGCATCGTTTGTATGGTGGGCGTATGCGATAACTGTTCCATGTCTTCGTCCTCATCGCCGGACTGCGATATTAGTGCATTTACCTTGTCCTCATCGTCAGCGAATGTAGGCAACAGATCCTCGCGCCCGTGATATTTGTAGCAGTTAATCACTATCTTTCGCAACGCATGCGTCCAGCTTATCTGAAGGGTTTATTTGAGGGGAAGGAAAGGAGGCGATAAGTAAAACACGATTCATCATTTTTGGGCGGCTTTTGAACACCCACCCCACCCACCTTCTGCTTGTCATCCTCGGACCGGGCATCCATGCGCACATTTGCCCAGGGCAACTCCTTGGGCCACCACGGCGGCCGTGTTGACTCCCTGCCCCAGCCAGGCTTACCACGCCCTGTTGAATACTTAAGCATTAGTGGTATAAAGGCACGAAGCTGTGCCTGCGTCATCTTTTCAACTGGCGTCGGTATGCCATCTATGACCAAGCCAGGAAGCTCGAAAAGCGACGGATCTTCTTGCGGCGGCGGCGGAGCTTGTTGCGCCAGCGCATTATCCAGCTCATCCATCACAATGTTCTTCAGATTGCGCAGAACATCCTCCAATGGTTTAGCGCCAAACACCTTATAGCTGGTATTCGGTTTACCCGGCGTCGCCACCAGCACCACCGCCTGCTTGCCCACACGGCCGGTGAACTCATATATGATTCCACGCAATTTACGCAGCAGTCGATTCTGTTGGCGCTTGCGTACCGATGGATTTGTTTCGAAGCAATGCGGACGTTTGCGTTTCTTTGAGCTGGCAATGGCAGCGGCTGCTGCCACGCCCACTGGCCCAGCGGCAGCGAGCTGATTGGCAACATCATCGTTAACAATTGTCGTCAGATCACCATCGTATAAGCTGCCCTCGCTACTTATCAAATCATCATCCTCGTCTTCTGTGCCAAGACTTTGCATATCATCGTCAAGCATCTCGATCTTATACGTAGTGCCATTGCTTTGGCCAACCGATGATTGCGCCTGTGATCCACTGCTTGTTGTTGTTATTGTGGTCACATTGATGGCACCGCCGCCGGAACTGCTGCTGCCGCTAGCGTTAATAGTAGCGTTACCGCTGCCGCCGGTGCTGGTGACGACAACATTGCCACCGCTCCTTTGGCTGCCGGACGGCGCTACAACTAATCGATAGCTTGTGGTGGCCAGCTTGGTGCCTGCTGCGGCTGTTAGGGGGTTAAACTGGTGGCGTTAAAGGCTTTTGTGCAACTCGAACCCAACTCCTTCGCTAGTTGAAACTGATCGCATGGGAAACGTACGTTTTTTTTCTTCAAAATCTGTGCGTGGGAAGAAATCTAAAAAAAACATATATTTTTAAATAATAGTATTTTTTATCTTTTCAAAATTATTTTTCTTCCTTGTGTTCTTTGAATTTTCCAAAAAGTAATGTTCTTATATAGATATTGATTTGAACCAAACCAGACTAAAAATAAAGTTATCGCCTTAGCAAATCTACTCCTAATTTTCCCAACAGGAGGATGAATTTTTAAAAAAAAGTCTATACAGTTTTAATACTCGATACCGAATGTTAAGAGTATATTGGTTTTGTGCAATGTCCGTCTGTCTGTCTGTTCGTCTGTATGACACAACATTTTTCGTCACCCATCAAGATAATAACTTGAAACTTTGCAAATATCTTTTTCTTAATGAAAAGCTAGATTCGATTGCTGAAAATCTATAGCTCCACATATTTCCCACATCCTTACCGCTAGAGTTACCAAATTGGCAGATAGCGTCCATCAAATAACTGCATCGAGACTTTTGGAGCCACGTCCACCCATTCCACACCAATTTCCTCATATTTTGAAATCAGATATGCCTATGTCTTGCACAAATTTTGAGCTGGAGCCACCAAATGTGTTGCCAAGATAGGTGATGTCCGCCAAAAAAATGCATAAAATTTCTAAAGTATTTGAAAAACTTATGGCAGGACAAATTAATAACTTCCTTAATACTTATATATAAATCTTGACACTTTATCAACCCAGATCATAGACAAAGATGTTTGAAAATTTTCAAGTCTGTAGCTTTACAAGTGACGAATAAAATCGAGCCCCTACAGAAGGACAGGCACCATGACAATCCCTGCAAAAAGCCAAAAGACTCTTTACTTTCGGTATCGAGTATAAGAATTAAGACGCTAGTGCTTGAAAATAACCGTGGTTCTTCTTCGAGTGCTGACCTAAAATCAAACCAACAACAAACTTCACTGACGCCGTCTTTCACAACAAAAAATGGAGGAGCATGTACTTCTTGACCTTTTGGAGTCAAATCAATATATTTTGCTTGAATAATAAAATAAATACAATGCAAGTGTCAGTTTGAGTCAGCTGTTTGCCTAACGGTGATTTGAGCGATATTTATATCGGCACTCATATGGGGGGGGGGTTTATAAATGTTAAGCGGCACTCAGGCCTCGGTTCAGTTTGAGTTCCGAATAACCCTAAACCGACATTGAGAAACTCAATTTTGACTAAACTTGGGTTAGTTTAGCTAACAGGATATTGAGAAACTGATCCTAAAGGACGTAACTAGTAATATACTATCTAAAAATGGTGACTAGCTCATAATTATGGATGATTTCCGCGGTGTGTTGGCGTGACAAGAAAATTGGCTCTTTTCCACAAATTTTCCAGCGAGTGCGGATGTCGTTGTCTATTAGTAGTTATTGCCTAACTCGCTCTCTTTTGATTGACTCGGAAGGATGTGGGAAGAATGTGGACTTATCGAAAGAAGAAACCCAATATTTTTAATTTATCCTTTGATAAACTTTAAGTTTTTGATTATTTCACCACCTGGAACCGCCATTAATCGCATAATAAATGTCGATCAATAGTACTATCGCTATGCTTATAGTTTTTTGCTGGATGTCGCGACCGAACCTTCATTCAGGAAGCCGTCAATAAAAAAAACTGATAGTAGTAAACTATTGCCAAATGAAACAGGCAGGAGTGATGTATGCAAGCTTTTTGATATTGCTCAATAAAATGGTAACTAAGTAGATTTTGTGTTTTGCCAGAGCTGTAAGCATGTGCTGGCCTTTAATGCAAAACGGGGCACGAGCCTAGAATGGACATGTTCACGAAAAGATTTGTTCCGTCATATAATTATATTATAATAGCACTAACTAATACAAAAATAAGTGTATTTAAAATATATATATATATATATGGGCCGGGCTACCGTGAAAAAAAGTCGTGACGGGCCATGCCGGGACTGTTAAAGAAGACTTCGTGTTCGTGCGGGCCCGGGCCTCAGAAAGCAGGCCCACGCCCACCTCTAATGCGAACATACAAACTGCAAGATGGACATTTCACACGGTATCAGATTACCAACACGTTCTCGCAATGCGCAGGCTCAACATGGATCGACTTGAATTAAATACGGTTTCAAATAAACTCCGTTATGCAGTCAAATGCTTCTCATTCCAATTCTAATTCCCCTTCCACTATTTCAATACTTTTAACGGTCGCTGCACTTGCGCGTTAATTTTTTTCTTTTTTCTTTAATCCTTTTTCGACCGATCGCACTTTATCTTTAAATACAACCATATACACATACATAAGTATGTACTAATTTAATGCAAAAGCTTAATTTTGTATATATGCTTATTGCTTGCCTTTTAATGATTTTCGTTTTAAGCTTCACAACATAGAAACACACTTTAAAAAATAGTTCAAAACACTTTTGTCTGGTTGAAAGATAGATACTTTGTTTTGTTAAACATTTTAGAAAAAACTTGAAACCGATTTGGGGAGAATTGTAAGCACACGCCGCACCGTGTGTTAAAAAGTAAAGTTCTCCTGCGACTGCTGCTTATGCTGCCATTGATCTTGCTCTGCGTTGTCTTTTCCGCCTGCCCGATTAAAGTTATTTTAGCGATTGCCTAGACTTACACGACACACTGTATATAAGAACAATACAATGACAAGAAAAGTTGTAAAAGCAGAAACAACAACAAAATAGAGCAGGCCAAACTATTCGAGCGACGACCACACTGCACCAAACCACCCCACGGATTGATGCCGTGTGCATACATTTTCATTTTCGTTTTCGATGAAGGCGGCAGCAGCACCAGCAGCGACGACGCAAACGGCGGCGTCGACGCAGTTAAAAATCAATACTGCGCCCATGCGTCGACGTTGTCGCTTTGCGACGCGTGAGTCGCCAGCCAGCCAGGCAGCCAGCACAGCGAGAGAGCAAGTGCGACTGAGATGGACTAATGTACGTAATGTGTGCGCTGCTGCGAATGCAAGTGCAAGGCTGGCTGTGTCTGTGTGTCTTATGTTTTGTTTTGTTCTCTTAGTGAGGTCCACATTAAAAATCTTTACGAAAGCTATCACTTGGATGCGTGCCCTGCCTAACACTAACACCCACCACCACCACCCACCCAAACACCACTTCCAACACTTTTCCAAATTGAAAAGAGACAGATATATATACGTATAAATTTATGTTTATGTGCGTCAGCAGTGTACGTATTCATGTTAGACGTAAGCAAAAAGGACTGCGCAGCTACCCCCAAAAGCGAATGAAATACATCCCCCATACACACTGTCAGCAACAGCAGTATCTACAACAACAGCAACAACATTAGTGCACGCAAACTCATTGAGCTTGGGCAAAAATACTGAAAGTCGTTCTCTGCCGCCTCTGACGCTCTGTGTTTTACAGTCCATTACGACAATATACTTACATATGTAGTTACGCATGCACTGCTCGCTCTCACCCACCACCCAACCACCAGCAAAACCACCACCTTCTTCACCCTGGAAACAACCCTCACTACACTGCTGGCTGTTGTTGATTTTGTAAGCTTGTTTCACTTGCGCGTGCCGGTCAGACAGTTTGCCACACGTTTCAACAGTGCTGGCCGTAAAAAGTGTGCCTGAAATTGTCAAAAGGCGTCAAAACATACTATGTAATTCTTTTGCAACCCAAAGTACTTTGTCCAAAGGCTGTAGTTTTGTTTACTCAGGTTTACGAGTTAAAATGTTTTTTTTTGGATTTACAAATATCTGTTTCTTTTAATCAATAATAACGATAGGAATAATTCAATAAAAATAACTAACAAAACACACTGCATCAAATTAATATTCTTTTTCTTTTTTTTTTTCGCTTTAAACACGAATAAAAGAATAAAACTAACAATAATAAAAAATGTAAAAATCCTAGATTAAAGCTTGTAAAATTACCTTTTCATAGCGGTAAGATTTTATTTCAAATTTATAGTGAAAATATATGTTCAAAATTTGCGTTCCTTTAATATGTGTTCGGTTTTATCTTATAGTATAACTGAAAAATATCTATTTTATCTAGAAAAAAAAATTAATCTAATATTTAATACCCATTATATTGTATGATATCGCTTAGGCGTTTTAGCATATTTTTTATAATTTTTTGGGTATATTCATGGCCAGATTTAGCCCACTCTTCCTGAAGTCGTTCTCTTAATGCGGATAAGGACGATATTGGCGTTTTGTGCAAACGGCGATCCAACTTACTCCAGAAATTTTTAACAGTTGTATAACAACCAAGACTTTGCTTTTGTTCACATTTTCTTCGCCGACAGCTTCAAAATTTCATCAAAAATTTTCAGATAATGATCTTAGTTCATTATGCCATCAATGGAAATAAGATTCCCCAATCCTTTTGGGGATATGCAGCCTAAACCATTACACTACCCCCGCCATGTTTCGCGGTTGGTCTTTAGTGATTCTTTTGCAGCTCAGTATTTGGTTTCCGCCAAACCAAAGTCTTTCGACACACTGAAAACATATCTGGTTTTCCGCTGTCGCACGGGACAACAAAGGGTTTTGCAATCGCAAGTCTCTTTTTAAGAATGTTTATCACAGCAACAAAACATGAAATTACCAAAATGAGAACAGATGCGCCTGCGCGACTTTGCATTCGATATTTTGAGATGAAAAGTCGGGGATAAAAGCGTTGAGATAGTTATAAAATTTGTTTTTTTTTTAATTCCTTATTTCAACTTAAAATTGTTGGTTGTTTGTTCTGGAACTTTCAACAATAAAAAGCTAGTTTAGCAAAGATTAAGTAAAAACTGCTTAAAAATTGGATTCCGTTAGAACGATTTTTTACAGAGCTTCAACCATTATGTTTGAACATACTATTAATGCAATTGGCAAATACATACACACATTTACTTAAGTTGGGGTCATACTTGGCGCCTGCGGTTGATTCACACTTTTTATAAAAATATTGTGTGTATTTCTCCATTTATTACGTAGAAGTTTTTTGCATTAATTCCGTAACAAACTTTGAGTTTGCTCGATTGATTTTGTTTGTAAGTGCATGCATCGCCGAAACGAAATTATTCTAAATGCAGATATACATACATATGTATATGTATTTACCTCCCACTGTGACAGCGCACTCAACACAAGAACAATTCTCAAAAACATATGTAACGAAATGTATAATACATATACACAATGAATATAATACATATGTACATGTAGGTATAGACACAAACATACGCTTCACATAATAATAAATCGATAACTTTTGTTGTTAATGCTCTCTTGACGAGCTTTTTGTCTCTTTCCACTCTCTCTCTCTCGCTGTAGCTAGCAAGTGTGCTTGTTTTAACAACGTCTACAATAACAAATAGCGATAAAGCGCAAATGAAATGAAAGAAATTGAAAAATAGGAAAAGCAACGACACAACAGGAAAAAAGGTTACGCATGCGGCCGTCGTGTCATTAGCACCGACGGCGACGGCGCACACCAACCCTCGCCTCGACCAAAAAACAATGGCCAAATCCAACGCATGCCCCGTTTATTATTTTTGTTTTCGCTGCAAAAACAGAACACAAACGCTAAACCGCATGGGAAAAGAGAGTGATAATAACTCAAAGCAGTTCCGTTTTCCAAGTGGGGCACAGTACTTGTGGTGACTTGCTCTGCTTGGAGTGTAACCCCCCTCCCCCACCCCATCATGCTTGGTAAAAATTTGTTTCTTATCTATTAACAGTGGTGTCCCGTTGGAAGTTTATGGTACAAATTTGATGAGCGCTCTGAATTTTCTTTGCTACCGACGGCTGCTATGTATGTATCTGTCCTTAATTTAAGGGTGGTCTGTGTCCAACAACCCCCATGCAGGCAGACGCAAACACATACAAGCAAATGTGCATGCGTATACTTGTATGCGCGAGGAGAAAAGAATGTGACAAGAGCAGTGCGAGAGCATTAGATGAAACCAAAGCAGATATGTATATGTACATATACATATACATACGTATATGTATGTACATATGTATGAGTATAGGCATCACGCATACGTCATGTATGGTGGTTATGCATGTGATTAGCCCGATCATTTTTAAATCATTGATTAGTTTTGATTAGTATGGTCAAATTTATATAAGTATACAGAAAAAAAAGAAAAAAAAAACTGTTTAGAGAACAGCGCATGTTTGAATTGCGGGCACTCGCAGTAGACTTTTATAGCTAGAGCGCCGCTGCCAATGGTGGCACTAACATCAACAACAGCAGCACATGTACATTGTACATGTATGTACGTATGTATGTATGTACCGGTGGGCAACACCAAGGCTTAAATGGATTATCTAACATACGTATACGTATTTGCAAATGCATTTGTGTGCATGCATGCACATTGAAACATATAAGTCATTTTGAGTAATTTTAATAGTTAAATTCATAATTATATTTAAATATGATGACTTTGCGTTAAAGTTGTTTTCTGACTCCGGCTCTATCCTAAACATTTTTTGATGGCCTGCGCGTGTAGACATACACACCTCCCCAGTTTTCATGTAAGTATGTATGTATGTGTGTTTGTTGGTGTAGCGGAGCAGGCCTAATCGAAAATTCCTCAAGTCTGCAACGCACTCACAAATACACATGGAAATGTACATAGTAGGTATATCTTAGAAATAAGCAAGCTGGTACGCACCTTGGTGCAAATGAATTCTGCTTCAAAACAACCAATGTAAGGTATGCCTGAGTTGTTCTATTGATAAAGAACACACATGCAAACATAACACATATTCAGCATATGTAATATTTATTCACACACACACACGTTGGCACACATTCTGAAGTTGGCAACTGACAACAAAAATAAACACACACGCGCGGTACGAGTTGCGTTCTCGACGCCGCCGCCAACGTTGTTGTGGATTTGCTTATATGTAAGCAGCTGCCGCTGCGTCGTCCAGATTTATTATGACAGCAGCATTTTACATTTGCGCACTGCTGTTGCTTCGATTTTTTTTTATTTTTTATATTTTTTATTTACGTCTTTTTTTCTGGCTTTGAGTTCTAGCTCTAAGAGCTACTGCACCACAACTATCGATGAGCCTTTGTAAAATATCGATGATTTTGATGCAGACGAGTTTCACCAAAAGCGTTTGGCACAATATCACTATTAATCGAATAAAAGTATTTCAACCAATATTTCGCGACTACGTTCAGAAATAGCTAAATAGCTAATAGCTATAAAAATTCTAAAATTTACAATATATACAAAGCTAGTTTGTTGAGTGCAATGTGCACCGTGCATTGCAGAAGTGTTGGGTTGTTCATGAGTGAGTGGGGAAAAATGAATTGTTCACCCACCTGAACAAGTGAGCAATGTTTTATATGTGTGTCAAGATAGCAACGGTTCACCAGCAACGATTTTTGGAACTTGGTGCATGAGTCGGAACCACCAATGAACTTAAATGTTTTTCAGCATGGAATCTAATAAAAATTGATGCAGAAATGTTAGAAAATGAATTATTTATTGTTTTTATGCATCGTTTGGCATATTTCAGCTTTTCAAGTGGGTAACACAAGTGATTAAACAATCATATATCCAGCATATCTTAAATATCTTCAACTCACAGATAATGGCCCCGAATACGGTTTTTATTGAATTTTCCAGAGCCTTAACGTTAACTTTTAAATTATTTTTTACCTAAATTTATTTTCAGATTTTTATATAATTCTATATTTTACTTAATTGAATTATTTTAACTATTTTTTTAATTTAAATTAATTTTGATTTCATTTTAATGTCAGCTGCTCTTAGCTGACAGTAAATAAAAAATAAATAAATTAATAAATATTGGGTTGACCGAAAAGAAACCGGTGATTTTGCATACAACCGGCGGGGTTTCAATTTTTTTTTTTTTGAGCGTCTTGTTACTCTGTAATTGCATTCTGTTTTTTGTCATATATAAGCTGTCACTTTTAGCTTGCTTTAGAAAAAAATTGCGTGTAATTTGGTTTATATTTGTTTGATTGGCGTCAATTTTAGTATGGAGCCCACAAAAGAGCATTTTCGTCATATTTGACTTTATTAATTCCAAAGGAAAATATAAAGTGAAAATACTTAAATAAACTAAAATAAATACTGACTACTGGAATTATATAAATTATTTACTGGATTGAACTGACTACTCTAACTGGATTGAATATAAACTAACCGACGGCTAAAGAAGTCCCATCTATATTTTGTGCGGATTCACATATTAATATACAATCATGCGCTGCCAAAAAAAAATACACCGTCTATCGTGGGCAATCTCCCCCCATATCAGAAATGCTCGTAAGAACCGAAGCACCATAAAGCAAAAGGATAACATTAACATCAGAGAGAGGGCGATCGAGCCACCTAACATCCTGGCCTCCTCAATACAAAACGAAAAAACCACTTCAACAACTGGAACCAAACCAAAGGAACGCGATCACTTGTCAACTAAATCTTCCTCATCTCTACCTCTTCAGTCCGCTGGTGACACATCCATAATTCCATCCAACATAATTGAGCAGAGTAACAAAGGGGATCCAGCAACTAGGGCTTTACCCAATCCTAATCCAACTCTGGCGTCGCCCAGCAGCCTTATCAATCCTGTATTGTGTAATCAAAAGTCACTAGAACTACTTGACTTTGCAGAACCATCTGAATCCAGACAATATAGTACTTTTAGGATTATAATTCCAGAGTTTAACGATGCTAACATGATCATCAATGCAACCACTAGGAAGCTAGATCCTGATTCCTTTTTCACAACTACTACCGCTGATAATAGCTTAGCTATTCAACGCTACCAAAATCAAAGCCAGAGACAGTTAATTCAACTTCTTGATGATATGCTCATTAATTTTATCACCCAAAAGAGCTCTGGACTAAAATACAAAATCATTATAAAACGCCTACACTTTTCCACTCCTAGTTACTGGATTTCGACTCAACTTGCTAAAGGCCCCTACGCAGATGACAGTACAGCTCGCGTACCGTACTGCACACATTTAACGACCCGTAACGACCAGTTCTAAACAACGCACATATTGTGGCGGTCGGCTGACTACTTTCTCAAAATAAATCGGAAATGCAGCAGTGTTTTTTTAAATTTAACTGAATTTTAAATAATGATTAACGAACAACGTACGCTACTTTTGTGTTTCTGTACAACAAAAGAATTGCTACAGGCGGCTATAAAAAAAAAATCAGGCTGCAAATGCAAAAAAAAAAAGTACGGGTCGGCTTGAGTTGAAGAATAAAAATTCATATGTTATTTCAATTGTATCATATGAATTAATTTATATATTATTATTAATTTCTTGTTGTGCAGCATTGACTGCCAAAACAATAAGTATGGCGCTATTTGAGTTCAATTTTGTCAATATTTTCCGAAATATGTATAAGCCGGCTCTTGCCCGACATGTTGTTGCACTTTTTACGAGCCGTAAAGATATGCTCAGCATTCATTACTAGCCGTACAACAGCCACACTGTTATTTAACATTTTCATTGTTTAACACTTATTAAAGGCCAGTAACTAACATACTGCGTACCAGGGTCTCGTTGTACTGTACGGGCGCTGTACGAGACCATCTTTTTTATATGAAGTTTTTACGGTACGAGAGCTGTACTGTCATCTGCGTAGGCCCCTTAAGCAAGGTCATGTTGCCACGTACATCAGTAAGTGTATGGACAACCTCCAAATTAATAATAGTGTATGGACCACCTCCATGATACAAAGAAACAAGATAGCGCCTTGCGCATGTCGAACTATCGGAAACGTCATCGGTGTCAGCTGTTTATTTTTCGCGCGTTTCAATTCAACAAAATGCGCTGCGAAGTGTTTGGTTGCAACAACCATTCAATTGATAACAATAATAATGATATTAAAATTAATTTTTTCAGGTTTCCAACGGACATGGCGTTGCAAAGGAAGTGGATTTCCTACTGTCGGCGGAAGGACATCATCAAGGTGAAGGATGGGAGGATTTGTTGTGCGCATTTCTGTGTGGATGACTTCGCTAATGAAATGATGTATAGAATGGGTAGGTTGATTTTTTAAAAACATAAGCATTATTTTAACTGGAACACTTGTAGGTTTTGCGAAGCTACACATTTTGAAAGCGAATGCTCATCCATCTGCTAGCAGTCAACCACCGGAGAAAACTCGCAGGGATGTCAAAATGGAGGAACGGAACCGAGTGGATTGGGCAAACAACGTTTTGCGAGAGGCGGCAGAACCCGCAGCGGAGGAACTTGCAGCGGTGGAACGTGCAGCGGAGGAAGTGCAACCAGTAGCTGACCAGCCTACTTTGAGTCCGGAAGAAATGCAGGAAATAATGTAAAATTAGAATATATTTAATTATGATTTATCTCATTTTTAGCGATCTCCTGACCATCGAAAACTCATGTTTAAAAGCATAGCTTGCAACAGCTGAGCAAAAATTGTCGAAAGCCAGCTATGAAAATGCCAATATGCAGAGCAAACTTCGAGCGCTGTTCACAGAATGGCAAATAAAAAAGCTGTGCAATGGCGTTTTTAAAAAGCAGATGTGGGCGGAGGAGGACATTGCGCGTTCAATGTCCTTGTATTGCACGAGTTCCAGGGCATACAAGGAATATTGTAATTAATAATACTAGTCGTAAGAGAAAACTTACTAAAACAATAACTTAAGAAATATGTAAATAAATATAAAATAATAATAATATATTAAATTGACATTTGATTGGTTTTCATTTAAATATGCACACAAAGCCAAACAACAAAAGACTGTATTTTTTATTTATCGTTAATATTAATATAATATTAATATTTAGTATGCAGCGTTCAACAACTAATTATTTCGATTCAAAATATAGCTATTTCAAACATTTTGATTGCTTGATTAGTTTTGTTTTAATCAAATAAACAAAAACCACCCTCATATTGTACAGAAAATTACAAACAGCTGACACCGATGACGTACATGCGCAGAACGTCGTTCAAAATTTTGCGCGGTCGGCGCTATCTTGTTTCTTTGTATCATGGACCACCTCCATACCTCCATGTGTGTCAAGATAGCAACGGTTCGCCAGCAACGAATTTCGGAACTTAGTTCATGAGTCGGAACCACCAATGAACTTTAGTGTTTTTTATGTTTTACAGCATGGAATCTAATAAAAATTGATGCAAAAATGTTAAAAAATCAATTATTTATTGTTTTTATGCATCGTTTGGCATATTTCAGCTTTCCAAGTGGGTAACACAAGTGATTAAAATATCACATATCTAGCATATCTTAAATATCTCAACTCAGAGAGCACGGCACCAATGATGACATATACTGGATTAAAGCCTATTGATTCACCTATTTTATGGTAAAATTTTTAAGAAAATCGTTCGTACAGTTTTTGAGTAATTTGACAAAGAGTGCAGCTACCTCGAGTAAGCCCCATACAAAATGACCGCCAAAATACATGCATGGTTCTCAAGCCTTAATATCTTTTTTCAGAGAGCACGGCATAAAATGCACGCTATACCAATATAAAGGTACATGTTTCAGGAAGCTATAGCAATTAAATCTAGAGAAATCGTTCGTACAGATTTTGAGAAAATAAATTAAATGTATTATAACCTTTTGTTGTTCATTTAAAAGGCCTATCGAGTTGGTAGTTCACGCAAGAACTGAACTAATGCGCAACATAAAGCTGGCTGATATGGAGTGGGTTTTAACCATTTGTTTAGAACTGGAAGCTGATTGGTACATAAACAAAACATTTCCTATATATTAACTTTCTTCAATTAAAACTACTTAATATTAACTATAATATGCATTAAAGTAATAACAATAATATTATTTATTATTTAGCATTATGTACATTTTGACTTTTCAGCCAAAGAAACATATGTATGTATGTGCAGATATACAACTATGTGGCAGCATTTTGCCCAAAAACCAAAATCGTTGCTAACTTTTATCTTTTTTTCAAGAGCACGGCATAATTGCACGGTCGTTGGGGCGAATTAGGAACTATGTTTGCCGTTTAAATGAAGAAAATCTTTCGTACAGTTTTCATTTTGGAGGCACGTAAGTGTTTTTATCATTAAATCACGATGTATACATACGATGTATGGATCATCGATATACATATATGCCATTGTAATACCCAATTCACACTAGGGCACATCTAACATCTAACATCTAACATCAATGATGTTACGTATAAAGTACCCGTGCCAAATTTTCTCAAAATATTCCAACATCCTCTGGAAATGTTCCTATTCCAAGTGTTTTTATTTAGTTAGTTTCGATATTTTTGATTCCACCACTAAAAATTTGTCATTCACATTGGAAATGTAAACAATGTCTACGCAAATGAATGGCAATAAATAATGGCGGACAAAGAAAACGGTTAGTTAATTGAAAATTAAATTCGTTTTTTTTTATTAATATATTGGTTTTTTTTTATTGATATTTTTGAATTTAGTAAGGAAAAATACTGCAAACCGAACACTTTGGCCGCCCGAAAAGGAGTCAGTCCTGGTGGACTTGTGGATGGAATGTATAGATGATTTGCGTGGCCAGCGAAAAAACACACACGTTTACCAGGAGATGGCTGCAAAGTTGCAGGAGCTCGACAGCGGCATCGAGTGGACGGACGTGCGCGCAAAGATTGACAACTTGACGCGGAAATATAGGTAAAATGTTTAAAATTTATTAAGGAAAAAAGCAGTGAATAAAGTAAATATTTTTTCAGAAAGGAGAAAGAAATTATTGGCGCAAGTGGTGGTGCCACATCCTCCTGGCCACTATTTTCCAAAATTAATGAGTTTTTGGGCACATTTGCAATAAACAACGTGCAGGAGCGGATGCTGCAGTCGACCGCAAGGGAAATAATAGAGCTCGACCCCGATGAAATGTTGGTTATGGATGAGGCGACTCCGGCAAAGAGGCAAAGACAAGCTGATAAGCAGGACGTTATTGAGCTGCTCAGGGAACGCAATGCTACCCACAAAAAAATTCAGGAATCAATAGCAAAATTCACTGAAAGTAGCATTGCGTTCCAAGAACGAATGTTGCAGTTGATGGAAAAAAACACAACAACTAACAATACTAACAACAACTAACAATACTAACAACAACTAACAATACTAACAACAACTCACAATACTAACAACAACTCACAACTACTAACAATACTAACCAAGTTTAAGACTGTTTAAAGTTTATTATAATAAATAGTAAAAATTAAAATAAAAAGTTGAAAATTTGAAATTCATGTTGGTATTTATTTATTTTCTTTTTTTGTTTTTAATTGTTAATGAATGAACTTGCAATGGCTGATCTAATTTGCTCCGGAGGAGATTCGAAATCAGAGGCAAGGTTTGATTGATCCGGTTGAATTCGGCTATTAATACTCGCAGCTTCGTGCCAATTTGCATTTATTTCGCTATTATGATTATTTAAAATATTATGCAAAATGCAGCAGCACATTATTAACCCTGCGTTGTGTCTTGGGCGGCTGTCTAGCCCTTTGCCGATGCGCCGAAATCTCGCCTTTAGATGCCCAAATGCATTTTCAACAACACGCCTGGCCTTTGACAAATGATAATTAAATGTCTTTTGCGACTCCATGGCTGCTGTTGAAAACGCATATGGTTTCATAACCGTCCGTGAAAACTTGAAGGCTGAATCACCAATTAGAAGCAGAGGAACATTGGTGCCGCATATCACTTTTGATTTACTCTGAATTAAGGGTGACGACTCAACCATTTGTTTTAAGTCTGAGGTTCTGAATATTGTTGAATCGCTGCAGCGTCCCGGACATCCAACGTTCACGTACAAAAATCTGTAACTAAGCTCAATTTCAGAATAAAAACTTTATGAAAAATATAAATATACTAGTAAGTGGCCCGTTTACTTCGCTGCGCGGATAGTTTATATAAATTTTAGCAACAGAAGATATAAAATAAATAAATCAGAAAATATTTCACAAAATATTAAAGCAAAGTATATAACATTCTCTTTTCCACGCCACCATTGAGGTAGAGAATCAGGCGCGTCATTATACTCGATATCGAAGGTATAGAGTATATTGGGAGTATGTCCGTCATGTTGTCTGTCCGTCTGTCTGTATGAACGCAACGTTTTTCCACTTAATTCAAGCTAAAGGCTTGAAACTCTTCAATTCTCTTTATCTATGGCATAGTAAATTAAAGTGTCAAGATTGGGGCTTTACAAAAACTGGGGGGCTGGCAAATTGATAAATTAGATAACTCAAAATCCACCTATTCGGCACACCCTTACAGTTAGAGCTACCAAATTTGGTAGGAAGATAGCTACTGGCATCCCCGAAAAATTGTGGAGCCACGCCCACCCATTCCGCTCCCAGCCCCCCGCGGTTTTAAATCAAAAACGCCTATAACTTCCTCAGTTTTTAAGCTCGATCCACCAAATTTTGCGCCAAGATAAGTGATGACGATCCCCAAAAAACTGCATCAAAACTTTCGATGCCACGCCTACCCATACCGCCCAAGCTAACCCCAGCCGCCCCAACTTTTCGTTAAAAACGGGAATGCGTGTATCTTTCAGAGTTGTTGAGCTAGAGTCTCTGAATTTGGTAGAAAGATAGCTAGTAATGAACCCCAATGATCTGCATTAAAGTTTTGGAGTCACGCCCACCCTTTCCGCCCCCAGCCCTACCGCAGTTTCAAATCAGAAATGACTTTATCTTCCTCAGTTTTTGAGCTACAGCCACAAAATTTTGCGCCAACATAGGTGATGACGATCCCCAAAAAACTGCATCAAAACTTTGGATGCCGCGTCCATAACTGGTAGCGACAGCCAAAGATATTTTGTAGCCAGGCCCACCCATAACGCCCACAGCACCCTTCCCCAACCTTTTACAATTTTTGAGCTAGAGTCACCAAATTTGGTAGGAAAATAGCAATTGACATCCAAGAAGATCTGCAGGAATAATTTGGATGCCATACCCACCCATAACTCGCCCAGCCCCCCTTCCCCCACCTAAACTTTGAGCTAGTGTCACCAAATTTGGAAGGAAGATAGCTGAAACTGTTGCTGCTGTGGCTGCAGCGGCTGCATATAAAACTGTGGCAGGGAAAGCATATAAAACTGTAGCAGGCAAAGCAAACCAATAATTTTGTATGTTCATTCTTGTATCACTTTTAGAAATAAAATGAAGCAATGCGCAAATGGCACACTAAAGTAAAAATTGTAAAATTCCCTTAGAGTGAAAGAGTTACTGTTATTTATGTGAATTGATCTCATCTACAGAACAATATCACATTTTCATGCTCTTAAGCCAATCGCATTCCTCTTAGTCCTCCTTTGTTGTTTCAAATTCGTGTGTGCATACAACGGCTTATAATAAGCCTGAAGCGATCGACAAAAACAGCAACAACAAATCTTTTGCATTCACAGTTATATTTATACCCTGAAATGGGTAAAAAAGAGTATAATTGTTTTGTGCATAAGTATGTAACAGGCAAAAAGAAGCATCTCCGACCCCATAAAAGGTAGATATATTCTTGATCAGCATCAACAGCCATATGCAATATGAAAATCATACCCAACCTGTCACATGTGACGTCACGCAAAACAGCTATTTATGCGCAATGCGTTATCGGTATTTTGTATCATGGTTTCGGATCACTCTCTTATGTATACGCGCGCTCTGCAAGTCAAAAAAAGAGCGTAGTATCGCTGCCTTCTTCGCACGCACTGAATCAAAGCAAAACATATCTAAGAGGCTGCAGTTAAGTGAATTGCATAGCCTAAACTCACACGTACTTTAGCCTTTAGCTTTGACTTAGTGTGTGCGGAGGAAGTAGGGTTATTGAACTTTATGATTGACATGCAAAGCGCGCACATAAAATATAGAGTGAACGTAAATGAGCAACAACAGAGGAGCATGATCGGAGCGAGATTTGAAATTATCTAATTATCATAAGAGCAACGCGCGCACTCTGTTAAATTTTAAGCGGCTCTTTGACATAGATTTGTGTAAAAACTAATGTGAACGGCCTTTGCTTGTTCGAAATTGTATATTATTAATGTAAGTTATACGTTTTGTCTAAGTTATATTAGCAGCAAGTAGGCAAATCCACCCCCACAACATATGTATTTTGGTGTGCAAAATTTTTCTACACGCACCAAGTTATGTTTTGTTGTTGTTGTTTTTTTTTTTAATCAACGACACCAACAAAAAGTAGCAGTGCGGGCCCAAGAACAACACTAACAACAACAACAAACGCTACTTGGGTCGTAAATGAATTGTCAAAGGCACACAAATTTGAGAAAAAAAACAATGTGCACTGTGCGAAAAGATTCATTTACATAAAATATTGAAAATTATTTTCAAGCGCATTGTTCACTTATATGTGAATGCACTTATTCATTAAGAAGCGGAAATCCGTTTCTTTTTTGCAAGTGTACGAACCAATTTTACTTGTTTGAAATTGTATATTATTAATGTAAGTGTGTTACGTTTAGTCTAAGTTATATTAACAGCAAATATGCAAATCCACCCCCACATTATTTTCTGGTGTGCCAAATTTTTCTGGACGCACCAAGTTTTGCTTAGTTGTTGTTTTTTTAATACAATGACACAAACAACAGTGATGCCGATTTGGCCTTTTTCCGGACAGATCTGACATGTTTTTAAGTCCCTTGTCCGGAAAAAATATCAAACATCCCCTATCCGGAAATCTGGCCTTTTTTCAGATTTTATTTGATTCATTTATTTCAATATTTTTTTCAAAGTTTTCTTTAAAAACATTGTGGCATCCAATCTATTAAAAATAGCGATCTTTTTACATACTTTGTATGTATTTTCGATATCATTTGTAATCTAATGTACAACAAAAGTGAAAAATAAACTTAAATAATGCCGAAAGATTCGTACAAACAAAAATTTCGTGATTGCTGGCTACAGCAGCCAGATTTTAAAGTTTGGATAAGCCGCGATGAAGCGGACACCAATAAGGAATACTGCAGATACTGCATATGCTTCTTTTTTATTTTCTGGGATTTTTTTGGTTTTTTTTTTTTTTTTTTTTGGGATTTTTTGGCTTTTTTTTTATTTTTTGGCTTTTTTTTTATTTATTGGCTTTTTTTATTTTTTGGCTTTTTTTTTTTTTTTTTTTTGTCTTATTTTTATGTTGTTTTTTTTTTCTATTTTTTGGTTTTTCTTATTTTTTTGGCTTTTTCTGGCTTTTTTTTATTTTTTGGCTTTTTTTTTATTTTCTGGGATTTTTTGGCTTACTGAACAATTTGCACGATGTTTTATCGAGTTTGCAAATTTCTTATTCACACACATGCTGGACGCTGGGACTGTTCCAATTGCCGCCGCATCTTCCGGGTGGACGACGCTAATAGCTACTCGCGTCGTAAATCAATTGTCAAAGGCACACAAATTTGAAAAAAAAAACAATGTGCACTGTGCGAAAAGATTCATGTACATAAAATATTGAAAATTATTTTCAAGCGCATTGTTCACTTATATGTGAATGCACTTATTCATTAAGAAGCGGAAATCCGTTTCTTTTTTGCAAGTGTACGAACCTATTTTACTTGTTCGAAATTGTATATTATTAATTAAGTGTGTTACGTTTAGTCTAAGTTATATTAGCAGCAAGTAGGCAAATCCACCCCCACAACATACATATGTATTTTGGTGTGCAAAATTTTTCTACACGGACCAAGTTATGTTTTGTTGTTGTTTTTTTTAAATCAATGACACCAACCAAAGTGGGCCCAACAACAACACTTACAACAACAACAAACGCTACTTGGGTCGTAAATCAATTGTCAAAGGCACACAAATTTGAAAAAAAAAACAATGTGCACTGTGCGAAAAGATTCATGTACATAAAATATTGAAAATTATTTTCAAGCGCATTGTTCACTTATATGTGAATGCACTTATTCATTAAGAAGCGGAAATCCGTTTCTTTTTTGCGAGTGTATGAACCTTTTTTTTATGACTTTGCTTGTGCGACGCGGAAGGCGTCACTGCGCATTTGTTTTGTTTTTGTATTCTCGCTCGCGATCAAACTCTCAGCTTGTGCGACAAACAGGCGGCAGTAGTGGAATGGGTAATTTGTTTTGTTTTTGGAGTGGGTAAAAGTGCTCCAAAATGTATGGGAGGTACTCGAAGGAGTTGTCCAAAATAAAATTCCTTTCTTAGGTCAAACAGAATACCTGCATAAAAAATTGTGTGAAAATTTCAGCCTTCTAGCTCTTTTCGTTAAGGCCGATATGCTATCCATTTTAACGCGGACGAACTCTTTTATATATAGAGACTAGTAAGTGGCCCGCTTACTTCGCTGCGCGGATAGTTTATATAAATTTTAGCAACAGAAGATATAAAATAAATAAATCAGAAAATATTTCACAAAATATTAAAGCAAAGTAAATAACATTCTCTTTTCCACGCCACCATTGAGGTAGAGAATCAGGCGCGTCATTATACTCGATATCGAAGGTATAGAGTATATTGGGAGTATGTCCGTCATGTTGTCTGTCCGTCTGTCTGTATGAACGCAACGTTTTTCCACTTAATTCAAGCTAAAGGCTTGAAACTCTTCAATTCTCTTTATCTATGGCATAGTAAATTAAAGTGTCAAGATTGGGGCTTTACAAAAACTGGGGGGGCTGGCAAATTGATAAATTAGATAACTCAAAATCCACCTATTCGGCACACCCTTACAGTTAGAGCTACCAAATTTGGTAGGAAGATAGCTACTGGCATCCCCGAAAAATTGTGGAGCCACGCCCACCCATTCCGCTCCCAGCCCCCCGCGGTTTTAAATCAAAAACGCCTATAACTTCCTCAGTTTTTAAGCTCGATCCACCAAATTTTGCGCCAAGATAAGTGATGACGATCCCCAAAAAACTGCATCAAAACTTTCGATGCCACGCCTACCCATACCGCCCAAGCTAACCCCAGCCGCCCCAACTTTTCGTTAAAAACGGGAATGCGTGTATCTTTCAGAGTTGTTGAGCTAGAGTCTCTGAATTTGGTAGAAAGATAGCTAGTAATGAACCCCAATGATCTGCATTAAAGTTTTGGAGTCACGCCCACCCTTTCCGCCCCCCAGCCCTACCGCAGTTTCAAATCAGAAATGACTTTATCTTCCTCAGTTTTTGAGCTACAGCCACAAAATTTTGCGCCAACATAGGTGATGACGATCCCCAAAAAACTGCATCAAAACTTTGGATGCCGCGTCCATAACTGGTAGCGACAGCCAAAGATATTTTGTAGCCAGGCCCACCCATAACGCCCACAGCACCCTTCCCCAACCTTTTACAATTTTTGAGCTAGAGTCACCAAATTTGGTAGGAAGATAGCAATTGACATCCAAGAAGATCTGCAGGAATAATTTGGATGCCATACCCACCCATAACTCGCCCAGCCCCCCTTCCCCCACCTAAACTTTGAGCTAGTGTCACCAAATTTGGAAGGAAGATAGCTGAAACTGTTGCTGCTGTGGCTGCAGCGGCTGCATATAAAACTGTGGCAGGGAAAGCATATAAAACTGTAGCAGGCAAAGCACCCCAATAATTTTGTATGTTCATTCTTGTATCACTTTTAGAAATAAAATGAAGCAATGCGCAAATGGCACACTAAAGTAAAAATTGTAAAATTCCCTTAGAGTGAAAGAGTTACTGTTATTTATGTGAATTGATCTCATCTACAGAACAATATCACATTTTCATGCTCTTAAGCCAATCGCATTCCTCTTAGTCCTCCTTTGTTGTTTCAAATTCGTGTGTGCATACAACGGCTTATAATAAGCCTGAAGCGATCGACAAAAACAGCAACAACAAATCTTTTGCATTCACAGTTATATTTATACCCTGAAATGGGTAAAAAAGAGTATAATTGTTTTGTGCATAAGTATGTAACAGGCAAAAAGAAGCATCTCCGACCCCATAAAAGGTAGATATATTCTTGATCAGCATCAACAGCCATATGCAATATGAAAATCATACCCAACCTGTCACATGTGACGTCACGCAAAACAGCTATTTATGCGCAATGCGTTATCGGTATTTTGTATCATGGTTTCGGATCACTCTCTTATGTATACGCGCGCTCTGCAAGTCAAAAAAAGAGCGTAGTATCGCTGCCTTCTTCGCACGCACTGAATCAAAAGCAAAACATATCTAAGAGGCTGCAGTTAAGTGAATTGCATAGCCTAAACTCACACGTACTTTAGCCTTTAGCTTTGACTTAGTGTGTGCGGAGGAAGTAGGGTTATTGAACTTTATGATTGACATGCAAAGCGCGCACATAAAATATAGAGTGAACGTAAATGAGCAACAACAGAGGAGCATGATCGGAGCGAGATTTGAAATTATCTAATTATCATAAGAGCAACGCGCGCACTCTGTTAAATTTTAAGCGGCTCTTTGAGTTTGGGACGAACAACGTACATAGATTTGTGTAAAAACTAATGTGAACGGCCTTTGCTTGTTCGAAATTGTATATTATTAATGTAAGTTATACGTTTTGTCTAAGTTATATTAGCAGCAAGTAGGCAAATCCACCCCCACAACATATGTATTTTGGTGTGCAAAATTTTTCTACACGCACCAAGTTATGTTTTGTTGTTGTTGTTTTTTTTTTTAATCAACGACACCAACAAAAAGTAGCAGTGCGGGCCCAAGAACAACACTAACAACAACAACAAACGCTACTTGGGTCGTAAATGAATTGTCAAAGGCACACAAATTTGAGAAAAAAAACAATGTGCACTGTGCGAAAAGATTCATTTACATAAAATATTGAAAATTATTTTCAAGCGCATTGTTCACTTACATGTGAATGCACTTATTCATTAAGAAGCGGAAATCCGTTTCTTTTTTGCAAGTGTACGAACCAATTTTACTTGTTTGAAATTGTATATTATTAATGTAAGTGTGTTACGTTTAGTCTAAGTTATATTAGCAGCAAGTATGCAAATCCACCCCCACATTATTTTCTGGTGTGCCAAATTTTTCTGGACGCACCAAGTTTTGCTTAGTTGTTGTTTTTTTAATTCAATGACACAAACAACAGTGATGCCGATTTGGCCTTTTTCCGGACAGATCTGACATGTTTTTAAGTCCCTTGTCCGGAAAAAATATCAAACATCCCCTATCCGGAAATCTGGCCTTTTTTCAGATTTTATTTGATTCATTTATTTCAATATTTTTTTCAAAGTTTTCTTTAAAAACATTGTGGCATCCAATCTATTAAAAATAGCGATCTTTTTACATACTTTGTATGTATTTTCGATATCATTTGTAATCTAATGTACAACAAAAGTGAAAAAAAAAACTTAAATAATGCCGAAAGATTCGTACAAACAAAAATTTCGTGATTGCTGGCTACAGCAGCCAGATTTTAAAGTTTGGATAAGCCGCGATGAAGCGGACACCAATAAGGAATACTGCAGATACTGCATATGCTTCTTTTTTATTTTCTGGGATTTTTTTGGTTTTTTTTTTTTATTTTTTTGGGATTTTTTGGCTTTTTTTTTATTTTTTGGCTTTTTTTTATTTATTGGCTTTTTTTATTTTTTGGCTTTTTTTTTTATTTTTTTTGTCTTATTTTTATTTTGTGGCTTTTTTTCTATTTTTTGGTTTTTCTTATTTTTTTGGCTTTTTCTGGCTTTTTTTTATTTTTTGGCTTTTTTTTTATTTTCTGGGATTTTTTGGCTTACTGAACAATTTGCACGATGTTTTATCGAGTTTGCAAATTTCTTATTCACACACATGCTGGACGCTGGGACTGTTCCAATTGCCGCCGCATCTTCCGGGTGGACGACGCTAATAGCTACTCGCGTCGTAAATCAATTGTCAAAGGCACACAAATTTGAAAAAAAAACAATGTGCACTGTGCGAAAAGATTCATGTACATAAAATATTGAAAATTATTTTCAAGCGCATTGTTCACTTTTATGTGAATGCACTTATTCATTAAGAAGCGGAAATCCGTTTCTTTTTTGCAAGTGTACGAACCTATTTTACTTGTTCGAAATTGTATATTATTAATTAAGTGTGTTACGTTTAGTCTAAGTTATATTAGCAGCAAGTAGGCAAATCCACCCCCACAACATACATATGTATTTTGGTGTGCAAAATTTTTCTACACGGACCAAGTTATGTTTTGTTGTTGTTGTTGTTTTTTTTTAAATCAATGACACCAACAAAAGTAGCAGTGCGGGCCCAACAACAACACTTACAACAACAACAAACGCTACTTGGGTCGTAAATCAATTGTCAAAGGCACACAAATTTGAAAAAAAAAAACAATGTGCACTGTGCGAAAAGATTCATGTACATAAAATATTGAAAATTATTTTCAAGCGCATTGTTCACTTATATGTGAATGCACTTATTCATTAAGAAGCGGAAATCCGTTTCTTTTTTGCGAGTGTATGAACCTTTTTTTTATGACTTTGCTTGTGCGACGCGAAGGCGTCACTGCGCATTTGTTTTGTTTTTGTATTCTCGCTCGCGATCAAACTCTCAGCTTGTGCGACAAACAGGCGGCAGTAGTGGAATGGGTAATTTGTTTTGTTTTTGGAGTGGGTAAAAGTGCTCCAAAATGTATGGGAGGTACTCGAAGGAGTTGTCCAAAATAAAATTCCTTTCTTAGGTCAAACAGAATACCTGCATAAAAAATTGTGTGAAAATTTCAGCCTTCTAGCTCTTTTCGTTAAGGCCGATATGCTATCCATTTTAACGCGGACGAACTCTTTTATATATAGAGACTAGTAAGTGGCCCGCTTACTTCGCTGCGCGGATAGTTTATATAAATTTTAGCAACAGAAGATATAAAATAAATAAATCAGAAAATATTTCACAAAATATTAAAGCAAAGTAAATAACATTCTCTTTTCCACGCCACCATTGAGGTAGAGAATCAGGCGCGTCATTATACTCGATATCGAAGGTATAGAGTATATTGGGAGTATGTCCGTCATGTTGTCTGTCCGTCTGTCTGTATGAACGCAACGTTTTTCTACTTAATTCAAGCTAAAGGCTTGAAACTCTTCAATGCTCTTTATCTATGGCATAGTAAATTAAAGTGTCAAGATTGCGGCTTTACAAAAACTGGGGGGCTGGCAAATTGATAAATTAGATAACTCAAAATCCACCTATTCGGCACACCCTTACAGTTAGAGCTACCAAATTTGGTAGGAAGATAGCTACTGGCATCCCCGAAAAATTGTGGAGCCACGCCCACCCATTCCGCTCCCAGCCCCCCGCGGTTTTAAATCAAAAACGCCTATAACTTCTTCAGTTTTTAAGCTCGATCCACTAAATTTTGCGCCAAGATAAGTGATGACGATCCCCAAAAACTGCATCAAAACTTTCGATGCCACGCCCACCCATACCGCCCTAGCCAACCCCAGCCGCCCCAACTTTTCGTTAAAAACGCGAATGCGTGTATCTTTCAGAGTTGTTGAGCTAGAGTCGCTGAATTTTGTAGAAAGATAGCTAGTAATGAACCCCAATGATCTGCATTAAAGTTTTGGAGTCACGCCCACCCTTTCCGCCCCCAGCCCTACCGCAGTTTCAAGTCAGAAATGACTTTATCTTCCTCAATTATTGAGCTACAGCCACCAGGTGATGACGCCAAGATAGGTGATGACGATCCCCAAAAAACTGCATCAAAACTTTGGATGCCGCGCCCATAACTGGTAGCGACACCCAAAGATATTTTGTAGCCAGGCCCACCCATAACGCCCACAGCACCCTTCCCCAACCTTTTACAAACTTTGAGCTAGAGTCACCAAATTTGGTAGGAAAATAGCAATTGACATCCAAGAAGATCTGCAGGAATAATTTGGATGCCATACCCACCCATAACTCGCCCAGCCCCCCTTCCCCCACCTAAACTTTGAGCTAGTGTCACCAAATTTGGAAGGAAGATAGCTGAAACTGTTGCTGCTGTGGCTGCAGCGGCTGCATATAAAACTGTGGCAGGGAAAGCATATAAAACTGTAGCAGGCAAAGCAAACCAATAATTTTGTATGTTCATTCTTGTATCACTTTTAGAAATAAAATGAAGCAATGCGCAAATGGCACACTAAAGTAAAAATTGTAAAATTCCCTTAGAGTGAAAGAGTTACTGTTATTTATGTGAATTGATCTCATCTACAGAACAATATCACATTTTCATGCTCTTAAGCCAATCGCATTCCTCTTAGTCCTCCTTTGTTGTTTCAAATTCGTGTGTGCATACAACGGCTTATAATAAGCCTGAAGCGATCGACAAAAACAGCAACAACAAATCTTTTGCATTCACAGTTATATTTATACCCTGAAATGGGTTAAAAAGAGTATAATTGTTTTGTGCATAAGTATGTAACAGGCAAAAAGAAGCATCTCCGACCCCATAAAAGGTAGATATATTCTTGATCAGCATCAACAGCCATATGCAATATGAAAATCATACCCAACCTGTCACATGTGACGTCACGCAAAACAGCTATTTATGCGCAATGCGTTATCGGTATTTTGTATCATGGTTTCGGATCACTCTCTTATGTATACGCGCGCTCTGCAAGTCAAAAAAAGAGCGTAGTATCGCTGCCTTCTTCGCACGCACTGAATCAAAGCAAAACATATCTAAGAGGCTGCAGTTAAGTGAATTGCATAGCCTAAACTCACACGTACTTTAGCCTTTAGCTTTGACTTAGTTTGTGCGGAGGAAGTAGGGTTATTGAACTTTATGATTGACATGCAAAGCGCGCACATAAAATATAGAGTGAACGTAAATGAGCAACAACAGAGGAGCATGATCGGAGCGAGATTTGAAATTATCTAATTATCATAAGAGCAACGCGCGCACTCTGTTAAATTTTAAGCGGCTCTTTGACATAGATTTGTGTAAAAACTAATGTGAACGGCCTTTGCTTGTTCGAAATTGTATATTATTAATGTAAGTTATACGTTTTGTCTAAGTTATATTAGCAGCAAGTAGGCAAATCCACCCCCACAACATATGTATTTTGGTGTGCAAAATTTTTCTACACGCACCAAGTTATGTTTTGTTGTTGTTGTTTTTTTTTTTTAATCAACGACACCAACAAAAAGTAGCAGTGCGGGCCCAAGAACAACACTAACAACAACAACAAACGCTACTTGGGTCGTAAATGAATTGTCAAAGGCACACAAATTTGAGAAAAAAAACAATGTGCACTGTGCGAAAAGATTCATGTACATAAAATATTGAAAATTATTTTCAAGCGCATTGTTCACTTATATGTGAATGCACTTATTCATTAAGAAGCGGAAATCCTTTTTTTTTTTAAAAGACGAACCAATTTTACTTGTTCGAAATTGTATATTATTAGGCATAGCGTCATATCTCCGCGCGACATATCTCCGCCCAGTACATTTTGCTGGCGGAGATATGTCGTTTTTTTCTGGCGGAGCTATGTCGTTTTCTAAACGTCATATCTCCGCGCGGAGCTATGTCGCTATTAAAACGACATATTTCCGCCGAACTAAGAACGACATAGCTCCGCGCGGAGATATGTCGTTTTCAAACGACATAGCTCCGCGCGGAGATATGTCGCTGTGAAACGACATATCTCCGCGCGGAGATAAGTCGTTCTTAGTTCGGCGGAGATATGTCGTTTTAAAAGCGACATACCTCCGCGCGGAGATATGACGTTTCAAAGCGACATATCTCCGACGAACTAAGAACTACATACATATCTGCTCCTGAAATATTTTTTCAATAAATGCTTTTTATTTATTGATTTGTTTTAATAGCTGAAAGAGATTTAATCTACCCTTTAAAAAAATAAATTTCATAGACGTCTTTATACAATGTTATTATTTTTATATTTATTTATATATGTATTAAGGTCTTACGTTTGGTACTTTAATTATATATATAAACATTACGAATTGCCTCTTTAACTTCTTGTTGACATGTTGGGCATTTGGGTTCAACATTGTCATTATCATTTCGACCTTGATTGTGGACAAGAATTTGATCCCAGCAGCCACTACAAATATTTAGATGGTTGCATGGGCGGAGCAGAACAGATTTTGGTTCGGTCAAACACACATTGCAGGGATTCATTTGAACAAGAGAAGAATCGGACAGTTGACTTATGTTCGAACCAATTGAAGATAGCGAAGATGTGGAAGACTTCAATTCGGACGGCATTCCCGACAAATCAGAATCTGTATGCACACTGTTGAATAAGTCCTGTTTTAAAAACCGGTCATTGAGAGAGACAGTGCGTGTCAAAAAACCCTGTACATCTATTTCTCCCTTGTCCAACAAATCCATAGCATTCATAATTTTTTGAGCGCGGTCCTGATATAAGAAATTAGTATTAATGTATTTCAATGGCTTTAATTACATTTTGTATAAACTTACACGAAGTGGCTTTGATAGTGTCTGGTTACCTATGCCACCATTCTGAAAAAGCAAAGCAAACTCGCGACTTTTTTCATATTCGGCATCAATGATACATTGAACGAATTTAAAAAAGTGCCCCTTTGCTAAAATTTTGCTGCCCAGATTTAAATTATAGGCTTCTACAGCGCTCGTGGTTCTTGTCGACCGCTTGAAAAGGGATATGTTTTTAGGTCCTTCCTATAAAATTAAACGTGAATAAATAAAACTATAGCAAACATTTGAAATTGTGAAATACCTTTATAAGCCACTGCTTTTTAAAATATTTTAAAAATGGAGAAAACATCTTCTTCTCTAAAGCATTTGCTTGAGCTTCAAGGAGACCAAATGCTTCGATAATTTTGTTTTCCGGTAGGAGAGGCAAATACAAAAATTTCATAAAAAGCATGTACGCTTGGTTATTGCATAAAAGCATTTTTTCAAAACCCATTATTTTCTTTGCATTTCTTTTGCATGCTTGGGTAAAATGGAACCAGCAAGAGTAGAAACTCATGTTTGGATGCAAATTTTTCAATGCGTTACGCATCGCTTTCTCATAATCCGAAATAAACGATGCACCATTTAAGCAACAAATGTTGGAGTCAATATACGTAAATAAATGCTGGTAACAGATCTCCGTCTTACGCGTCATCAAAACAAAAAGAAAGGGTGTTATCTAAAAAGAAGAAGAATAATTTAAATTACTACATGATAACAAGCAAATAATAAAATAATTACCTTTTGCATATGTTTAACATAAATAATAAGCAGTTGCCTAAAGTCTCCGAAAGGGCAGACTTTAAAAGTAGCATCTATTAAAAAATGCCTATTCTGCTCCTCAATATTTTCCTGCATCAATGTTATGACCTTATCAGAGGCAAATATGCAATATGCAAATGAGCACGATACATATAATTTTTTGAAGAAAACTCTCGGGGTATTTCCTTTTGTCATGCCAAAACGATTCATGATGTTTTCATCTTGAAACGCTTCGCGTACATCCTCTGGGGTACTTGGAGATTTTGGAAGAAAGGGTTGTCTCTTTCTTTGTAGTGTGCGTTTGACAGTATCATAGCTCACTTCTATCTCCTCTTCTCCGTTTGTTTTTCTTATGTATTAGAAAAAAATAAAAAAAATTATATGTTTTTTTTTTTTTGATTTTCACGTGAATAAATATGAACACATATGTACTAAGTATATTAATTCTTAGATGATTTGTTTGTACATGTTTACTTACATAGCGAGAACATCATTAAATATTTTCTTAGTGTCGTCGTTGCAACTACTTGTTTGGCACTTTTTTTTTATTTCTGTAAAAGCTTCGATTTTTTCCATTTCATGGCCTTGTGGACCATGAACATGCCTCATAACCTCGGGCTTTGAAAAAACGCGAGTCTTATCTGCATTTAAATAAACTCGGGCTTTACATTCTTTTACACGGCACACATATGCGGTGTCACACGATTTTAATTGTTTGTTTTTAATATAAATTTGTTGGTCACTAGGGGTGTATAACAATGAAGAGCAGCCGGCGCGGCTTCCTTCTTTAAACTCAAAATTTATATTATTTAAATTCATTTTATTCACACTTCACTTCAATAACCACACTGATCGAAAGACCGACATCAAGTGATTGCATTCGCTAAGCGGAGGTCAGCAAGAAATTTTTTGTGCACGCCAATACCGTTATGTAAATAGCATCGAAAAAATTTCGATAGACATAAAAATGTACATGAAAGAGTTGCGAATGAAGGAATACTTAGAAATAGTGAAATTTTTGCGCGTGCCTTTTCTATGTGTACGCATCAGTGCTGCCACATTTTGAGAGTTGGTAACCGAAATACATGTGCAGCTAAAGCTGTAAGTATTTTGTAAACAATATGAGCAAGCATACGTTGATAAAACCCCTCTATTTTAAAAGTCAATTTTAAATAAGCCCATCTAAATTAACTTATTTGCCAAATGGCAAGTGTATTTTAATTTAATTTTAATATTTATATAAATTTTCCTGTTCCACTTACTTTGAATACCAACATACTGGCAGCACTGATATGCAAATGTACATACATACACATATGTACCTCGGTATAATAAGTATATGGCAAATATGTTTTCGTTTCTCTCTTCCTCAATAGTAACGGTACATATGTATGTTCTGGGTATTTGGTCTTCTTGACGGTCAAATAAATGCTTTACTTACAAGAATAGACTATACATATCTCCGCGCGGAGATAAGTCGTTCTTAGTTCGGCGGAGATATGTCGTTTTAAAGGCGACATACCTCCGCGCGGAGCTATGTCGTTTGAAAACGACATATCTCCGCGCGGAGATATGTCGTTCTTAGTTCGGCGGAGATATGTCGTTTTAAAAACGACATAGCTCCGCGGGGAGGTATGTCGCTTTTAAAACGACATATCTCCGCCGAACTAAGAACGACATATCTCCGCGCGGAGATATGTCGTTTCACAGCGACATATCTCCGCGCGGAGCTATGTCGTTTGAAAACGTCATATTACCGCGCGGAGCTATGTCGTTCTTAGTTCGGCGGAGATATGTCGCGCGGAGATATGACGCTATGCCTATTATTAATGTAAGTGTGTTACGTTTAGTCTAAGTTATATTAGCAGCAAATATGCAAATCCACCCCCACATTATTTTCTGGTGTGCCAAATTTTTCTGGACGCACCAAGTTTTGCTTAGTTGTTGTTTTTTTAATTCAATGACACAAACAACAGTGATGCCGATTTGGCCTTTTTCCGGACAGATCTGACATGTTTTTAAGTCCCTTGTCCGGAAAAAATATCAAACATCCCCTATCCGGAAATCTGGCCTTTTTTCAGATTTTATTTGATTCATTTATTTCAATATTTTTTTCAAAGTTTTCTTTAAAAACATTGTGGCATCCAATCTATTAAAAATAGCAATCTTTTTACATACTTTGTATTTATTTTCGATATCATTTGTAATCTAATGTACAACAAAAGTGAAAAATAAACTTAAATAATGCCGAAAGATTCGTACAAACAAAAATTTCGTGATTGCTGGCTACAGCAGCCAGATTTTAAAGTTTGGATAAGCCGCGATGAAGCGGACACCAATAAGGAATACTGCAGATACTGCATATGCTTCTTTTTATTTTCTGGGAATTTTTTGGTTTTTTTTTTTTGGGATTTTTTGGCTTTTTTTTTTTTTTGGCTTTTTTTTTTATTTATTGGCTTTTTTTATTTTTTGGCTTTTTTTTTTATTTTTTTTGTCTTATTTTTATGTTGTTTTTTTTTCTATTTTTTGGTTTTTCTTATTTTTTTGGCTTTTTCTGGCTTTTTTTTATTTTTTGGCTTTTTTTTTATTTTCTGGGATTTTTTGGCTTACTGAACAATTTGCACGATGTTTTATCGAGTTTGCAAATTTCTTATTCACACACATGCTGGACGCTGGGACTGTTCCAATTGCCGCCGCATCTTCCGGGTGGACGACGCTAATAGCTACTCGCGTCGTAAATCAATTGTCAAAGGCACACAAATTTGAAAAAAAAACAATGTGCACTGTGCGAAAAGATTCATGTACATAAAATATTGAAAATTATTTTCAAGCGCATTGTTCACTTATATGTGAATGCACTTATTCATTAAGAAGCGGAAATCCGTTTCTTTTTTGCAAGTGTACGAACCTATTTTACTTGTTCGAAATTGTATATTATTAATTAAGTGTGTTACGTTTAGTCTAAGTTATATTAGCAGCAAGTAGGCAAATCCACCCCCACAACATACATATGTATTTTGGTGTGCAACATTTTTCTACACGGACCAAGTTATGTTTTGTTGTTGTTGTTGTTTTTTTAAATCAATGACACCAACAAAAGTAGCAGTGCGGGCCCAACAACAACACTTACAACAACAACAAACGCTACTTGGGTCGTAAATCAATTGTCAAAGGCACACAAATTTGAAAAAAAAAACAATGTGCACTGTGCGAAAAGATTCATGTACATAAAATATTGAAAATTATTTTCAAGCGCATTGTTCACTTATATGTGAATGCACTTATTCATTAAGAAGCGGAAATCCGTTTCTTTTTGCGAGTGTATGAACCTTTTTTTTATGACTTTGCTTGTGCGACGCGAAGGCGTCACTGCGCATTTGTTTTGTTTTTGTATTCTCGCTCGCGATCAAACTCTCAGCTTGTGCGACAAACAGGCGGCAGTAGTGGAATGGGTAATTTGTTTTGTTTTTGGAGTGGGTAAAAGTGCTCCAAAATGTATGGGAGGTACTCGAAGGAGTTGTCCAAAATAAAATTCCTTTCTTAGGTCAAACAGAATACCTGCATAAAAAATTGTGTGAAAATTTCAGCCTTCTAGCTCTTTTCGTTAAGGCCGATATGCTATCCATTTTAACGCGGACGAACTCTTTTATATATAGAGATAATGAAGTTTTGTCATTGTGCATTAGTAGTACATATGTATGTACATACCAGAGAACTGCATGAGTGCACTGCAACTACAAGTGCACCCAGTAAACACCATGGTGTTTTTGTCACCCTGGTGTCTTAAGACACAGTAAAGACGGGTGAGAGCACACACTCAGCAATAAATGTCGGGTGTGTAGACTCACCCGGGTATCTGTAGGTACCGTATACTTTTTGCATGTGTGCATGAGTGCGAGTAAAGCAAAAAACACTAGCGTGAAGGGGTGGGTGTGAGAGTGAACACGGAATCGAGTGATGGAATGTTCTCGGCGACATGGGTTTTGTGTTGTCTTGTGTGCGTCCTTTGCTTGTTTTTTTTTTTAAAGTAGCTATAACAAAATAGTAAAAAATATTGACATGCTATAAATTGCGATTATTATTTTATTTTTGAGTATTTATGTATGTATTTAATAAACTAAGGTTAAGGAACTTAAAACTTTTACATATAACTAACAATAAACTTATAGTAAAAATTATCATGTTAAGCTTAATCTATTAAATTTTTATAAAAAGAATGTAAAAAAAGTAGGGAATCTACAGATTTCGGTCCCAATCTATTTCTTTTTTCTGTTATGATGTTTCCTGCCAAAGAAAAAACTCGTTCGGCTGCTGCACTACTTGCAGGTATTGATGCATATGAAGCCAAAACACCGTTTTTTGACAAAAATATAACTGAAACACCATGGTGTCAAGTAAAACACCATGGTGTCAAGTAAAACACCATGGTGTTTTACTTGTGTTTTGCGTACCCGAACCTTTTTTGCATGGGTGCCTGTTTTTACTTGTTGCCTGCTGCTACATTCCGTTATGAGTGTAGGTACGTAGGCGCGCGTCATCGGAAAAAAACCCGGGTGAATGAGTGCGCGATGTGCAGGCCACTCGCAACACCCGCTATTTTTTGTGTGTGTGCGCATTGTTACTTTGTTTTGAGGGTGAAGTGTGCCACCGGCACTCATAATTTTATGGGTGTACGTAAGATGCCGAAAAGTGACACCCGTGCAGTTCACTGGTACATACACACTAGACTTCTGCATGAATGCATTCATATGAAGTGTCATAGTAGTGTACACTAATATGGTATAGCAAAATTGGTGGACCCATTCTCCTTTTGTACTTTGTATTCAAAAGTTACAGGGCAATGGAACACTAAAATAGGAACACTATGCGTGTGTTGTACTGGTTTTTGCTCTACACCAGAATTCATGTAAAGCATTTGAAACGTGGTTTACATGGACTGAAATGAAGTGGACGAAATGAAACGAAGTGTATAGACAAACGGAATGAGTGAAGTAAAACACACGAACGCAAAAATTTTCAAAGATGGACGCAACTACATTGAGCTCTACAGAAAATAATGTTTTTACATTCAAATATTGATAATATTGATGTTAGCTTCTTAGAATTGATTTAGATATTAAGTTATAATAATAAAAATTAATTAAATATAATATTATTTTTGTTTAATTAATTTAAAAAATTTTTCTATTTTATTAAATAATTATATATTAAACGAACAAAATTGTTTTTAATTTTTGCAATTTTATTCTAATACATTTGTTTTACATTAGACCTCAGTAGCAAGCGACAGTGAATAAAATACACACTTCGTTTTTTCGCTGCAGCGCACGAAAAGTGTTTTTTTGTATACGTGTGAAAAGTGTGACGATATGCGTGCAATGCCCTAAGTGTTGTACAGAACGTGTACACATGTCATAGCATACGATTTTGTGTGTATCGTGTGTTGGAATAGGAACATTGCTGTTCCAATTTCAATGAATGCATAAAAATTGGCATTCACTATGCTGTGTGACAATAAATTTGGCATTCACTATGCAGTGTGACGAAAAAACGTGCATAGCGTTTCAGAATGAATGATTCATTTGCCGTTTTGAATGCATTCATGCAGATGTCTAATACACACCTTTCAAACAGCCCTCTCACTTGTTATTTTCAGATATCAATTTAAAGGCTTTGGAGCTGCCATTGAGGATGCCATAGCTATGAACGTCATTTCTCCATTTGAAAATTTACGGCAGCCTGATTTCTTATCTGTAATACTTATTGCCAACAATAAGCTTATAGAGCGGAATTTGGCTAGTTTTCAATTGGCAGATAATGATAAAAATAGAAATATGATCCAAAAAAATTTCATGCAAGTAAGTATACTTATTATATTTTTATGTAAAATATGTATAGTAATTATTTTTTTTTTTTTAAGATTCGTGAGAAACGCTAACTAGAGATTCAGGACAGTGCGGAAGGAAAATCTGGCAGCTGCAAATCTCTGAGTAAGTTAGAATAATGTAAACTTAGAAATAAACAATATTAGTGATATACCTTGTATAGATACTAATATTATTTCTAGTTCTTTACTTAACAATGATGCTAGTAATTTAATTAGTGATGTGTCGAACATAGACACTTATTTTATATCTACATCATACTTAATCAATAATGATAGTAATGTTATAAGTGATATGTCTAACATATGCACTAATGACAATAACATTATTGACGCAAGCTATGTTGAAGGGATAATGAAATGCTTTAGGAAAAAATGCTACACATATAACGATAGCTTAAACAAAACTGTACAATTAATTGCTAATTCGAAAAGTCGCAAAGCAATATTTTCAAATTGCAATAATTTGGACACTGAAATGAGTATTCGTGAATTTAAAATCACTTTTAATGATTAATTAATTATAATTATGTGCCTATTTTTCCAAAAGAGCAAGTATTGAACAAATTATTCGAGATACATACACTTCTCATAATAATGCATGTTTCATATATTTCAAAAATGTCAGATTGAACAAAACGTCAAGTTGCATATGTATACTGTAAGCATCCATCATGCAATAACATTTTTTTTTCGTGGGTCATATGATGGGCTTGTTAGTGTATACACAAGCAGCCCACTTATTACCCATTCAATTGGGCTTAAAAAGTCAACGCAGTGCAGATCTATTAACAGATTTATGGAAAAAGCTGCTATTAGAAACACCACTGCGTTTGAGTATAGATCCCAAAAGATAAACAATCTTAACATGTCCCTAGCTAGAGTTGGTAATGACCAGATTACCAATGAGAAATCACCCTATTATAGAAATTTAATATCCGAGGAAAATCCAAAATTTGATTTCGACAAAGATTCCTTTAAGGATGCCTACGATATGATTTCAAATGGGTTTTCTCATTTTATTCAGTTTCTTTCCACGAAACTAGAAGTTTTCTTATGGGACAAAGAGCTTATTAATATGCTTTTGACCCATATAAAACCGCATACTCTACACATTGATGCTACTGGAAATGTGGTGAAATCAATGAACTTCGAAAGTAAACGTATATTTTTGTATTCATTGGTTGCTCATATTCCAGAGCATAAAATTATTTTTCCTGTTGCACCATCATACATCGTATGATATAGGGAGATTTTTGAATGATCTGCGGGGTTTTTGTCAAAAAAATAAAATAAAATGGCCTCTTTGCAAAAGAATTATAGCTGATGTTAGTTTTGCAATAATTGGGGCCATTTGAAAAGAATATAACAACATAGATCTTGCGACATATAACGAAATTTGTTATAATTTCGTATATGACATGAGTAGCACTTTGCCCAAAGTCTGTGTTCAATTTTGTACAAGCCACTACTGCAAAATCATGTTCCGTAACATAGATGAAGTTGTTGGCTTTAATAACATTGGACTCAGAACGTTTTTAAGAAACGCTTTGGGTTGTGCTTACTCTTTAAATAAAGCTGGAGATTAAGAAGAATGGTTCAATAGTATTGCAATCATTCTTCTTTCTCCAACTATTAATAAAAATGTGGATGATGCCATTAATTATTTCACTAATTACTCTGGCCAGCCATCCACATTTGAGCTAATGGAGTATACGATCGGCAGAGAACAGCAATCTTATTAAAGATCAAACATTGAAGTCTATTGCTGAAAAAAAGTCCATTTAGACAGAAATTTAAAAAAAAAACTATCAGAAGTAGAGCAACTTGTTTTACAAGATAGTGGAAATTTCTGCCAAAAAAATAATTATTTATGTCCAGAAATGCTAGACTTAATAGTTAATAAGTATATTGTTTACGCGCCATTTTGGACCAATATAATTGGAACTTTTATTGATAAATCCAATAAAAGGCCCAGTAATGGTCCAATTGAATCGTTTTTCCGAACACTTAAATATAGTGTTATAAAAACGAATAACAAAAATGGCTTAAAACTAGGACGATTTATTCGCAAGTTGAATAAATTTTCAAAGTCCATTGGTAGACAAGTTGAACTTGCAAAACCATTGCAACCATTAAGTGAAATGGTTGTTAGACCTCGTAGAAACAATTATAAATTGAAATCGCAAAAAAATCATGAGGCATCAATATGCCATGACCATTCCTACACATCAACAAATGACAAAAATGCTTTTAAAATAGAACTCAAATACAAGAAATATTTGTTTTAAGTTGTGAATTATTGTTTTCATGTGTACATGCCGAAACCAATTTACGTGGCTTCATGTATCACATAACAATAAAAGACTTATTTTCGTTAAATGGCTGCAATTGGCTAACCAATTTTATCGTTGACGTTTGCCTAACAGCTATTTTATACGAAAGTAATGACGAGTCTTTTATAAACTTGCCATGTCAATTAGAAGATTTTTGCTTCAACAATGAGAAGGTTATTCAAAATGGTTTACAAAGTAATACCAATTTAATATTACCTCATTGTTACAAAAATCACTTCTATATTTTATTTAAACACGAGATTGTCTTTTTAGACCCATTTGGAAAAACAGATATGGTTCGTGTATTTGAAAATTACTATTCTAAAATGTTGAAGCGTTTGAAGCCAGATGAATGTTATTCAGTGGCTTCACTTCAACATGAAAAGCAATTGGACCATTACAATTGCGGGATTTTCATTTTACAATATGCAGAACAATATGTTTCAAACGTTGCGCTTACTAATGTAAAGTCTTGTGACTTACACAGAAGCGAAATGTTTGATAAAATTCTCCAATTTGGAGATTCTTTAGAGGATTTACATATGTCTTCACTGCGCATTTAAGACAATAAACAAACAAGATTAAAGCCTATAAATTCACATATTTTATGAAATTTTTTTTTTAAATATATTCCCCACATTTTTTGGTTTTTAAGCCTTAATAACGTTTCTAAGAGATAATGGCTCTCAATGCACGGTATGACAAATTGAAGCCTCATGTTTGAGAAAGCTTTAGCAATTAAATCTAGAGATTTTAAAACGACAGATTATGAGAAAATTATTTAAATGTTTTTTAACCATTTGTTGTTCATTATAAAGGCCTATATAGTTGGTATGTAGCAGTGAACTGCATGGGTGTCACTTTTCGGCACCTTACGTACACCCATAAAATTATGAGTGCCGGCAAAGACAATAGAGTATAAAGATATTGCAATTGGTAAGAAAAACCTAGTCCCAGGCCCCCGAGCTAGGCATTGCGGTACTTTTCTATGTTCTGCCTGTGCGTGTCAAATCATTAAAGTTGTGGCAAGTCAATAAATGATATACAATTGCCACACACACATATTGAATTTGGATATGCATAGATGTACACAAACAGCCAAATTTCAGTTTGAAAATTGCTGGTCATTCATACTCTTTCATATTTTTAGTTCTATGACACTAGCCAACAATTATGCCACACAGTTTAGCAAAGATGCACACAAATTTCGAAAGTGTATTCAGTAGTTCACATGTGAAAGAGACATACAACGACAGAAATATCAAAAAATAGCAAAAATCTCGACAGGCAGGCAAAGCAAGAAATGTAAACAACGCACACGACACATTTTGACCCTTTTCGGTTGCCGCTGGCCCGCCGCTTGGCAGGCCGCTGAGTGCTGAAACAGAACGGCTGCACATGCTATCCGCTATCGCGCTCACGCACAGGCAGAACACAGAAAAGTACCGCAATGCCTAGGTCCCGGGGCCTGAGACGAAATAACTGTTCTTCTTCGTGTTACCAATTGCACTGTCTTTTATACTAGGGGATTCATTTAAAGTTGCATTTGCTAAAAAAATCGCAAAGTGGCAACATTGCGATAAATATTAAATGAACACCCCGTTGGCAATCATGTTGCATTGATCAGCTGTTTAATGCAATGTAATGAATGCAATAAGGCAAAATCAACTTTGCAATACCAAATGCTATGGCATTAATGCTACTTTTTTTTAAAAAAATAATTTCCAAAAAAACCGAAAAAGTTTTTTTCAAAAATTGCAAGATGGTGATAAAGAATGCCACTTTATTGCAAATGAATTTCCATTAAAATAAAAATTAAAAATTATAAATGCAACAAATGCAACTTTTTTAAATGAATCCCCCTACTATATGGTCTTTGGTGCCGGTGGCACACTTCACCCTCAAAACAAAGTAACAATGCGCACACACCCAAAAAAAAGCGGGTGTTGGTGGCCGGCATACATTAGACATCTGCATGAATGCATTCAAAACGGCAAATGAATCATTCATTCTGAAACGCTATGCACGTTTTTTCGTCACACTGCATAGTGAATGCCAAATTTATTGTCACACAGCATAGTGAATGCCAATTTTTATGCATTCATTGAAATTGGAACAGCAATGTTCCTATTCCAACACACGATACACACAAAATCGTATGCTATGACATGTGTACACGTTCTGTACAACACTTAGGGCATTGCACACATATCGTCACAGTTTTCACATGTATACAAAAAAACACTTTTTCGTGCGCTGCAGCGAAAAACGAAGTGTGTATTTTATTCACTGTCGCTTGCTACTGAGGTCTAATGTAAAACAAATATATTAGAATAAAATTGCAAAAATTAAAAACAATTTTTGTTCGTTTAATATATAATTATTTAATAAAATAGAAAAATATTTTAAAATTAATTAAACAAAAATAATATTATATTTAATTAATTTTTATTATTATAACTTAATATCTAAATCAATTCTAAGAAGCTAACATCAATATTATCAATATTTGAATGTAAAAACATTATTTTCTGTAGAGCTCAATGTAGTTGCGTCCATCTTTGAAAATTTTTGCGTTCGTGTGTTTTACTTCACTCATTCCGTTTGTCTATACACTTCGTTTCATTTCTTTAGTCCACTTCATTTCAGTCCATGTAAACCACGTTTCAAATGCTTTACATGAATTCTGGTGTAGAGCAAAAACCAGTACAACACACGCATAGTGTTCCTATTTTAGTGTTCCATTCCCCTGTAACTTTTGAATACAAAGTACAAAAGGAGAATGGGTCCACCACTTTTGCTATACCATATTAGTGTACACTACTATGACACTTCATATGAATGCATTCATGCAGAAGTCTACTGCACATCGCGCACTTTTTTTCACCCATTGTGTTTTTTCCACTCTTTTACTTGACACCATGGTGTTTCAGTTATATTTTTGTCAAAAAGGGTGTATGCATTATTGCGTTGTTTTCCTTTTACTATCGTTGTAACATTGCATGCAAGTAGTGCAGCAGCTGAAAGAGTTTTTTCTTTGGCAGGAAATATTATCACAGAAAAAGAAATAGATTAGGACCAAAATCTGTAGACTCCTACTTTTTTTACATTCTTTTTTTAAAAATTTAATAGATTAAGTTAAAAATTATAATTTTTACTATAAGTTTATTGTTATGTTAGTTATAGCTATAAGTTTTAAATTCCTCAACCTTTTTTTATTGAATACATATGTACATAAATACTCAATAAAGTAGTTAAACCGCAATTTATAGAATGTCAATATTCTAGCTACTTTACAAAAAAAACAAGCAAAGGACGCACACAAGACATGTCACCGAAAACATTTCATCACTCGATTCACCCACACCCATCTCTTCACGCTAGTGCTCTTTTGCTTTCGCACCCATGCACACATGCAAAAAAGTAAACGGTACCTATCGATACGCGGGTGCGTATTATACACCCGACATTTATTGAGTGTGTGTGCTCGCACCCGTCTTTACTGTCTCTTAAGCAACAAGAATATATACAAATAGAGTCGCCATGAGGCCAAATTCTTACTGCCAGTTGGATTTTTCAAATTCTGGCGCGGACTCTTCAGAGAGCGCATTTGGTAACCATTTTGTAGGCGCGCGAGGCGCGAAAAAACCCAAGGCATTCTTGCGTAGCACAGGCAGCCAGCC
>JAEIFL010000308.1:0-151643 GCA_018901835.1 Scaptomyza graminum
ATAAAACAACCTGGTTCTCAAAACACCATAAAAATAACAGCAACAACAACAACCATAAAAATAACAGCAACAACAACAACCCCAAAAATAACAGCAAAAAAAAACAACCTGTTTCTGAAAACCACAAAAAAAATAACAGCAAAACAACAAGCTGTTTCTGACAACAACAAAAACTAACAGCAAAACAACAAGCCGTTTCTGAAAACCACAAAAAATAACAGCAACAACAACAACCTGTTATTAAAACCACCCTCTTTTGTTCTCACTGATCAAATTTATTGGTTACCTTACATAAATATATTAAAATGAATGAGCATTTAATAAAGGAGCTAACAAAAACAAGAAATGCGTTAAAAAGAAAATTTCGAAGCATTAAATTATGTAAAGCAGCGAATGAATATCAGTTGGAGGAAACATTTAAGCCGTTAACAGAACCACTTAAAAAGATGATTAAGGAAAATAAAGAAATTAAGCCACCTTTCCGTTTAAAAAAAGAAGAAAGAAATAGAAGTGTAAATAAGGTAGAAGAGACTGAAAATTATACTAGTGATTTTTATGAAAAAAGAACGTTCTTTGTCGTTTGAGAAATGACCAAACTTTTCAAGAGACATAGTAATAATAAGAATATGTTGATGAGCTATTAATTCAAATGAAAAATGATATTAGTCTAACTATCTCATTATTATTAATAGGAGAAACAAACCAAAAAGTTGATTTATTACAAAAGAACATAAACGATACTAAAAAGAGGATAGAAAATTTGAAAGAAAAACTTGATAACTTCATCCTTATATTTAAAAAAAAATATAAATAAATAAAAATAGTAAGAGTGGAGGAGGTGCCCTTACCCAGACAACACAAAAACAAAATAAAAAGAGAGATAAATAAATAAAAACAATATATAAGTAAATGTAATTTATTAAAGCCTTTTAAAAGCTGATTGACTCTCATCACGTTTGGATATAAATCATTTGATTGTTAGTATACCAAGAAACATGAGTTTAAAACCGTGGAATTGTGTGTGTGTAATATGGGTCACGATACTGATAGAGAAGAAACTTATGTTGAAAATGTGGGAAACCTTTGTCAGGAAAAAGATGTGGCTCTCAAAAATTTTCTCTCGAGACAATACAAAAAGACGTCGCCAACGACCTTGTACTACGTTATAAAGGGGGAAAAAATAAAAATAAAACAAAATAAAACAAGGAAGGCGTGCTACATTCCAATATGAGTAAACGGGAATTAGTGAAAGAATTACATGCTCCCGCACGTAAAAAGTTTAAACGAAGAAGAGTAATAATGAAAGGGGTCGATGACCATTGGCAGGCAGACTTAGTGGAAATGGGAAAGTACTCCTCATCTAATAAAGGATATCGATTCCTATTGACAATCATTGATACGTTTTCCAAATATGCGTGGGGAGTAGCATTGAAAACAAAATCTGGAAAAGAAGTTGCAAAAGCATTCGCGAGCATTTTTAAAGGAAAGAGAATTCCCAAGAATTTACAAACGGACGATGGCAAAGAATTTTTTAATACTGATTTTAAAAACTTGTGTAAAAAGTACAACATTAATCATTATTCAAGCTATAGTGTTCTTAAAGCATCAATTGTTGAGCGTTTTAATAGAGGAAATGATGTGGAAAGAGTTTAGCTTCAATGGAACATATAATTGGATCGAAATGTACAAACAGTTGATTAAAGAGTATAATAATCAATATCATAGAACAATTAAAACGGCACCTATAAAAGTAAATTCTGCAAATGAAAAAATATTGTTAAATACTGTCTATAGTCACTTAAAAATCTTTAGTGGCAGCAAATTCAAAGTAAATGATTATGTGCGTATAAGTAAACATAAACATTTATTTGAAAAAGAATATACACCAAACTGGACAAGTGAAATTTTCCAAATTAAAAAACAAGTGGAAACGTTGCAGTCGGACGCAACCGACTGCGATATACTCGATACCAGTATTAAAACCGGTAAAAAGAGGCCTGATTGCAAAGGGGTACGGATGCAGCCGGGGTGTACGCTGCATCAAAAATTGTCTGATACAGATGGGGATACCACCAGCTATCTTCCTGCTAAATTTGGTGACTCTAGTTCAAAGTTTGTTAAGTGAAGGGGAAGGAGGCTGCGGGCGTTTTTGGTGGGCGTGGATCCAAATTTTTGATGCAGATCTTTGTGGAATGCCAATTGCAATCTTCCTACCAAATTTGGTGACTCTAGCTCAAAGTTTTTAAAAGTTGGGGAAGGGGGGCTTGGGGTAGGCGTGGCGCCAAGATATCTTTGGGGGTCACTACCAGCTATCTTCCTACCAAGTTTGGAGACTCTAGCTCAAAGTTTTTAAAAGTTGGGGAAGGGGGGCTTGGGGGTAGGCGTGGCGCCAAGATATCTTTGGGGGTCACTACCAGTTATCTTCCTACCGATTTTGGAGACTGTAGCTCAAACACTATGAAAGATACACGCATTCCCGCTTTTAACGAAAAGTTGGGGCGGCTGAGGTTGGCAAGGGCGGTATGGGTGGGTGCGGCATCCAAAATTGCAGTTTTGTGAGGATCGTCATCACCTATCTTGGCGTAAAATTTGGTGGCTGTAGCTCAAAAAACTGAGGTAGATATAGGCGTTTTTGATTTCAAACTGCGGGGGGCTGGGGGCGGAATGGGTGGGCGTGGCCCCAAAATTTTTGATGCCATTTTTTCGGGGATGCCAGTAGCTATCTTCCTACTAAATTTGGTAGCTCTAACTGTAAGGGTGTGCGGAAACGGTGGATTTATCGATTTTGAGTTATCGAATTTATCGATTTGCCAGCCTCCCAGTTATCGTATAACCCCAATCTTGACACTTTATCTGTCCCGGCCATAGATAAAGACATTTGCAAAGTTTCAAGTCTCTAGCTTGAAGGGTGTGGAAAAAAGTTGCGTTCATACAGACGGACAGACTGACAGACGGACAGACGGACAGACGGACAGACACCATGACGGACATTGCACAAACCCAATATACTCTTTACCTTCGGTATCGAGTATAAAAATACAAAATACATACCCTACCACATACATATTAAAAGATTATGAGGGCAATGAAGTGAAAGGCGGATTTTATCAAGAGGAATTAACAAAAACAAGTTTTCCAGACACCTACCTAGTTGAGAAAATAATAGAACGACGAAAAGGTCAGGTGCTTGTTAAATGGTTAGGGTTCTCGAGTGCGCACAACTCGTGGATAGATAAGAATGATGTTCTATAAATGTGCAACAGGTATTGGTCGCATCACGCCATTGGCGGCAACAGCTATTGGTCGAATTACTCCATTGGTTGCAACAGGTATTGAGGGCAGCATTGATGACACTTTTCCTTTTTGAGCAGGATAATTTTTACCTGAATAGCATATGTATTGCTTATGTGTGAGTGTGACTGCTGTTGCTGACGGATATAAAAAGGCAGTGCAATCATACAAAGTCAACAAACAGATCAAAGACGTTTAAATAAAAAGTCAAGATGAAGACAATCCAAAAAAATAACAAGAGGAACCAGAGGAGCCAGAGGAACACTCTAATAGGTTGGGTTATTCCGAAGCCGGTAGTACAGCTGATTGGTGTTTTGGAGAGGATGCCGGCACCAATACACGAGTACGATCCGCTAAATCAGGAGGAAACCCGGAGATGTCGCCGCAGGTTCCCCGGAATGGCCCTGTGGGTCATTAAGCTGCCGTCTCCTCCTCCATTCAACGCGCCATGCAAGAAAACGAGAGCAGTTATATCATCGGCAACAACATCAACGGAGTTTAGCCAGCTAGAACGCTCTCCCTCACCGAATTGGAATTTAGAAGTGGGTACACCGGAGTCAGTGTACTCGCAGCTCAACAATTCTATGAGCGAGATATTCAACGGATTAGACTATCCTGAGGATTTTCCTTTTTAGTTTTTTGTTGTTATTATTATTGTGAATTATTATTATTTACAGGTTTTTTATACTCGATACCGAAGGTAAAGAGTATATTGGGTTTGTGCAATGTCCGTCATGGTGTCTGTCCGTCTGTCCGTCTGTCAGTCTGTCCGTCTGTCCGTCTGTATGAACGCAACTTTTTTCCACACCCTTCAAGCTAGAGACTTGAAACTTTGCAAATGTCTTTATCTATGGCCGGGACAGATAAAGTGTCAAGATTGGGGTTATACGATAACTGGGAGGCTGGCAAATCGATAAATTCGATAACTCAAAATCGATAAATCCACCGTTTCCGCACACCCTTACAGTTAGAGCTACCAAATATGGTAGGAAGATAGCTACTGGCATCCCCGAAAAAATTGCATCAAAAATTTTGGGGCCACGCCCACCCATTCCGCCCCCAGCCCCCCCGCAGTTTGAAATCAGAAACGCCTATATCTACCTCAGTTTTTGAGCTACAGCCACCAAATTTTACGCCAAGATAGGTGATGACGATCCTCACAAAACTGCAATTTTGGATGCCGCACCCACCCATACCGCCCTTGCCCACCTCAGCCGCCCCAACTTTTCGTTAAAAGCGGGAATGCGTGTATCTTTCATAGTGTTTGAGCTAGAGTCTCCAAACTTGGTAGGAAGATAACTGGTAGTGACCCCCAAAGATATCTTGGCGCCACGCCTACCCCAAGCCCCCCTTCCCCAACTTTTAAAAACTTTGAGCTAGAGTCACCAAATTTGGTAGGAAGATTGCAATTGGCATTCCACAAAGATCTGCATCAAAATTTTGGATGCCACGCCCACCCAAAACGCCCCCAGCCCCCTTCCCCTTCACTTAACAAACTTTGAGCTAGAGCCACCAAATTTAGCAGGAAGATAGCTGGTGGTATCCCCATCTGTATCAGACAATTTTTGATGCAGCGTACACCCCGGCTGCATCCGTGTCCCTTTGCAATCGGGCCTCTTTTTACCGGTTTTAATACTGGTATCGAGTATATCGCAGTCGGTTGCGTCCGACTGCAACGTTTCCACTTGTTTTTACAGGTTTTTATATGTTTTTTATTTGTTTTTTTTTTTTTTTACAGATTTAAATGAATATAAATAAATAATTACACTTGTACTTAACAAATATTGATGATTAAATAAAGAAAAAAATTTTTAACTATACTTTCATATATGTGTTTTTATTTTTGTTTAGTATATTATTATTATTTACAGTTTTTATAGGTTTTTATTTTTACAGGTTTTTTACAGGTTTTATAAATATGTATAAATAAATAAAAAATATATACATGTGTGTGGATCAATTTTATAATGACCCCAGGCATATGTACATATTTATACCGTCAGACCTAATTTTTTTTTTGTCGTCATTACAGCTTAATGTAGTTTTTTTTATTTTATGTGTATACAAGTTGTGGATCTTAGATCTAAACAACATCATTTCATCATTAAATATCTTATTATTAAACAGGCATTCTTTGTAGCTATTTATAGTTAGCTTATCTAATGCAGACTTCTTTACACCCTTAGATTTTTTAATGCATCCACCCCCCTCAAGAGACAATGAGTACATTTTCCCTCTGAAAAAAAAAAAAAAAAAAAAACCTTTCCCCACACCCCCCCTCCTTCCAAAAACCCAAAACTTTTTTTACCCCCCCACACAAACAAAAAAAACAAAACAACCCCAAAATTAAAAAAAAAAAAAAAAAACCACTTCAACAAAAACAAAAAAAAAAAAAAAAAAAAAAAAATTTTTTAAAAAAAAAAAAAAAAAATTTTTATTTTTTTAAAAATTTTTTTTTTTTTGGGTAGGTCATCGGCCACCCTACAAGAAATTTGTAATGTGCCGAGACTGTGTGATTGTGGATATCGGCAACGCCGTGTGAAAGAAAAGCTGGATCGCCCACGTGTGCTAACTAGGAATGAAAAATAAAACGACACCGGTCATCCGGTGATAGGCATAAGCGTCTTTAAAGCGTTGTAATCGCCCTCTTCGTCTGTTCCGGCTCGAATGCCCCTGGTATTACCAAGGCCGCACCAAGTTCGGAGACAGGCGGTGCCGTTTGAGAGCGCGCGGACTGTCACGGTATTAACCAAAGCAACCAGCCAACGGAGTCTCAAACGGTGGGCGATCACAATCACTTTCCACTCTTGCACAATTTCTACTACGTTTCTACAAATGATAACACCTCGTCGTTTTCCACTTTCATTATAATTCTTAATCACTTTTATTGTTAATAATTTTGCCTATTTCCCTGCCTATTTCGCACCAGAACTTGTCGTAATATTAAGAAACTTGTAACCGCGCAGTCTCGCTTACCCTTGGCCCCTCGTGTGTGTATGTGTGTGTGTGTATTTGTTTAGCTGCTCCTTTGCTCAGGCTCCTTGTCTCTGCGTGTGTGTGGCTACGTTGCTCCTGGATCCGGGTGCTTGCTCCTCGCTGGTTTGGCACTGCGCACTTTGGTAACTTTTCCTTTCGCCGTAGCGATCGCGACTTTGCATTCTTGCGGGCTCTCCGTAACTAAATTCGGCGTGGTTTGCCAAGGCGATCGTAGCCCTTCGCTGCCGAGCCCTTTTCAAACTGCGCTGCTTTTGTCGGCGTCGCTGCCCACGCTTCGGCTCGTGCCAGGCTTTGCGCTCTTTCTCGCTGCTGTCGGTTTTTCTCTGCTGTCGGCGTCGCGCTGTTTTCTCTGCTGCTGATGCTGCTTGGCTCGTGCCGGCCTCTGCTGCTGTTTTCTCTCTGCTGCCGACGCTGTTTGGCTCGTGCCAGGCCTCTGCTCTGTTTTCTCTGCTGCCGATGCTGTTTGGCTCGTGCCAGGCCGCTGCTGCTGTTTTCTCTGCTGCCGATGCTGTTTGGCTCGTGCCAGGCCGCTGCTGCCGTTGTCTCTGCTGCCGACGCTGTTGTTGTTTCCTTTTGGCTGCTGGTGTTTGATCAGCGACGCAGGCTTCGGCCGTTGTCGCTCTTTCTCTCTGCTACTAGCCACTCAAAGCGACGGGGACGAAATAACTGAGAACAGCTATGACGTCATACTACCTAAACCTTAACCCTAGAAACTTAACACTTAGAAACTAGAAATATTTACACGCGTCTTCCTGACTCTTACAAACTATGAAATAACTTAAAACTATGAAAGGAAAAAAATATAAAAGAAATATATATATATATACAAGCGTCTTCCTGACTCTATGAAATAACTTAAAACTATAAAAGATTAACAAAAGAAATATATATATAAACAACAGTCTTCATGACTACTCAAAAATGTGACTCGTCACACCCCCCCCTTACTTCCCGGGGCGAAAGCGGATACACACGCCACCCGCGGGTGCGAGGGTCACCCGAAACATACCCTCTGGTACCTCCATGGCGAAGCGCCGTCTCCACCTTCCTTGCTGTTGACTCCCGGTGATCATACCCAACAGAGCCTGCGGGATGAGTCGGAGCGGAGTATACGCTCGCCATTCTACCGGCGCGATGACCCATCGATCCTCTTCCTGCAGCACTTCCGCCGTCAGAGCTCGGATGTCCACGTCCGGTCCCAGCATGTTCTGGATGTCGCTGCTCCCGAACGACAAATTTAACTCGGCGTTTTCGTCCGCTGGCGGACCTTCGAGCGGTGGGGCTGCGTCATTAGGCGTCCTAGATGTCCGAGTGGTTGACACCCCTGCCTCATCGCTAACTATGGCCACCCGGGCCAAGCTCTCCACCCTGTCTCCAGCTTCCGGCATCAGCCACGAGTCTGGTTCTGGGAAATGATACCGCTGCATCGCGCTGGCTGTGTCCGGCCACAGCTCCGTGCTGACATCGTCGAATTCCGACAATCCTCGGGCTGCTACCGCCTCGTTCCCCTCTTCCTCGAACCCTTCAAACCGGCGCTGATATTGGGGAACCCAGCCCCAATCGTTCTGACGCTCTGCTGCCCACTGTCGCCGCGGTTCTTCCGGCTCGTCGTCCATGGTAGTGCTACTGGCTGTGGGGTATAAACGAGGTTATAACCCTGGGACTATAAACAAACTATGCTCTACAGGACAATAGTCTGGTGCGATGCGAAACTTTGGAAATATCTTATATGTAATACTACTAACCCAAATCTTATAAAATATTTTATACTAATCCGCTTTGAGAGCGGCCCCTAGTTTACTTGTCTATCCTGGTCGTTGGTCGGTGCTGGGTTGGACGGATGCTCGTCGTCAGCATCGTTTTGCGGTTCCTCGTCGTCATGTTGCTGGAAGGCTTTCAAGTCTGCTACCCCGGCTGTACGTCGTTGGCCGGTCTCCGTGTGTCGAACTCTGACTATGTTAGGAGAAATGAACTTAGTTACCTTGTATGGGCCCTCGTAACGTGGGGCTAGTTTGGCGGCAAATCCATCGTTAGCTTTGGATAATACGTGTTGTTTTACCAATACCAAGTCACCGATGGTTGGCCTCCAATCCCGTCGTCGCAAGTTGTAATGGCGGCCCTGTTCCGCCGAAGCTCGTTGTGTGTTGTCCCTCGCGGCCTGAAAAATCTCGCAAAGCTGCTTCGCCCGGGTCTCGGGATCGGTAGCGGTTGTTCCTGATCCTGGTGTGACTTCGTCGTACAAAGCTCCTGGCAGTCTGGGCTCCCGTCCTTGAACCAGGAACGCCGGACTGAATCCTGTTGTGTCAGACACGCTGCTATTTATTGCCAACGAGATCTCCGGTAGCAAGTTGTCCCAGGTGCTATGCGGTCCCTCGATATACTGTGCAATCATCGTCTTGATGGTTCGGTTCGCTCGTTCCGTCGGATTTTGTTGTGGGTTGTACGGTGCAGTGTGTTCTAGTACCATCCCAGCTCGTTTGCAAAACGCCTTAAATGAGCGACTTGTGAATTGAGTCCCGTTGTCGCAGATGAACTTTCGTGGTATCCCAAATCGGCTGAGGATCCTCTCCCTAAAAGCTTTCTCCAGGTATGTTGCGGTGGCTCGGCGTAGCGGTATCAGTTCCACCCACTTGGAGAACATATCTAAGAAAACGAGTAAAACCGTGTTACCTTGTTTGGACCTAGGCAAAGGTCCAACAAAATCGGCGCAGATGGTAGCGAAAGGCTCGCTTGCTTGGCGTGTCAGCATCTTCCCTGCTGGTTTAGCTTGTTGTGCCTTGAATTTTTGGCACGCTGCACATTTCCTTACGTAGCGCGCTACGTCTCTGAAGATTCCCGGCCAGTAGTACCTTTGGCATACTCGCGTCGTTGTTTTGCGTATCCCCAGGTGGCCCGCGCTTGGTTGATCGTGGCATTCCTGTAGTACGCGTTGTCGCTGGTCTTTGCCTACGCACAGTTTCCAGGGAATGAAGTCTTCCTCCAGGGGTCGTTGTCCTAAGTTCCTGTACAATTGCCCGTTCTCCAAGGTGTAATCGGGGTACTTCTCTGGTCGTTCCTGTATCTCCTGTGTGCGTCGTCGTATCCATTCGCATGTGCTCTGTTCCTCGATGACTGTCTGTAGGGTCTCGAGCGGTTGCCGTGACAAAGCGTCTGCGACAACGTTGTGTTGCCCTTTCCGGTAGTGTACGTCGAATTGGAACTGTTGGAGTTCCAGTGCCCATCTTGCGATTCGTCCCGTAGGATTCTCGATAGTGTTAAGCCACTTGAGGGCTAAGTGGTCCGTCACGACATCAAACCTGTATCCTTCCAAGTAGCAACGTAGTTTCCTAATAGCCCAGACGATCGCTAAGCATTCTTTTTCCGTGGCGGAGTAATTCTCCTCGGCCTTCGATAGTCTGCGACTCACGTACGCGATGACCCTCTCGCCGTCGGTTTTCTGCTGAGTTAGTACTCCTCCGAGCCCGTAATCGCTAGCGTCAGTCTGTAAAGAGAACTTACGAGTAAAATCTGGGCACGCGAGGACTGGTGCCTCGGTTAATAGCTCCTTGAGTCGTGCAAACGCCTGGTGTTGTTGTATTTCCCACGCCCATTTTCTGCCTTTTCGTAGTAGCTGCGACATCGGTTGCACCACGGTTGCGAAATTTGGAACAAATCGCCGGTACCAAGAAGCGAGACCCAGGCATCTTCTCAGTTCTCGTGCACAGGCTGGATCAACGAGCTTCTGTACCGCGGCTACCTTCTCGGGATCGGTGTGTATCCCTTCTTCGCTAACGACATGTCCCAGGTACACCAATCTGCGCTTGAAGAACATGCACTTCTTCCGGTTAAGTCTGAGGTTCGCTTGTCTCAAACGTCTTAAAACTTCTCTGAGGTTCTCGACGTGTTCCTCCAGTGACGTCCCGATGACGATGATATCATCGAGATAGGCGAATGCGTGTGGTTCCATGTCCACACCGATGACGCTGTCTAGTGCTCGCTGGAATGTGGCGGGCGCCGAATGGAGTCCAAATGGCATAACTCGCCATTGGAAAAGCCCTCGTCCTGGTACGGTGAATGCGGTGCATTCCCGACTTGCCTTGGCCATAGGTATCTGCCAATACCCGCTTTTCAAATCCAGTGTGCTAATATACTTAGCGTTCCGCAGCCTCTCCAAGATGGAGTTTATCCTCGGCAAGGGATATGCATCCGGTACTGATCTGGCGTTGAGTTGGCGAAAGTCCACACACATGCGGGTTTCTCCATTTTTCTTACCCACCAACACAATCGGAGCGCTGTGCGGGCTTTTGGAAGGCTCGATGCATCCATCTCTTAGCAATTCGTCCACTTGCGCGTGGATGATTGCTTGCATTGCTGGATTCCGCGGATAGTATCGCTGTTTGATCGGGCGATCGTCGCGCATCACTATCACGTGCTCCGCGATGTTGGACACGCCGGTCATTCCGTCGAATTGTTCCAGTTCCTTTTCCAGAAATTCTTGTACCCATGGTGCTATTGGCTCGGCTGGGCTTGCACTTTCTTCTGCTACAGTTGCTTCTGTTATGCTGGCCAGTATCGCCAGTGATACCTGTTCCGCCTCGGTCTTCTGGTCTTCGTATCCGCTGCGAAACGGGTTCCGTTGGGTGGCTCGCGGCAGTGCGGGGCCAAGAACGCCTCCCCAAGTCTTGTCTCGTGCCATGGGTACCAATGCCCCGCCGGTTATCACGCAGTTGCAGGTGCCGGTATTGTCCCGAGTCTGGTTTGCCGTGGCTGGCTCGTTTGTTGTAGTGTCGGCAATCGCCTCGCGGATGCAGGCGTTGCTCTTGCTGGTCATCGTTGTCGCTGCTGGTTGTATAGCAATCGCCTCGCGGATGCAGGCGTTGCCCTTGCTGGTCGTCGTTGTCTCTGCTGGTTGTGTAGCAATCGCCTCGCGGATGCAGGCGTTGCTCTTGCTGGTCTTCGTTGTCGCTGCTGGTTGTATAGCAATCGCCTCGCGGATGCAGGCGTCGCCCTTGCTGGTCTTCGTTGTCGCTGCTGGTTGTATAGCAATCGCCTCGCGGATGCAGGCGTTGCTCTTGCTGGTCTTCGTTGTCGCTGCTGGTTGTATAGCAATCGCCTCGCGGATGCAGGCGTTGCTTCTTTTTGCTGGTCGTTGTGAGCCTGCTCGTCTTCGTTGCCTGCTGGTTGTATAGCAATCGCCTCGCGGATGCAGGCGTTGCCCTTGCTGGTCGTCGTTGCCTCTGCTGGTTGTATAGCAATCGCCTCGCGGATGCAGGCTTCTCTTGCTGGTCGTCGTTGCCTCTGCTGGTTGTATAGCAATCGCCTCGCGGATGCAGGCGTTGCTCTTGCTGGTCTTCGTTGCCTGCTTTGGTTGTATAGCAATCGCCTCGCGGATGCAGGCGTTGCTCTTGCTGGTCTTCGTTGCCTCTGCTGGTTGTGTAGCAATCGCCTCGCGGATGCAGGCGTTGCTCTTGCTGGTCATCGTTGTCTCTGCTGGTTGTGTAGCAATCGCCTCGCGGATGCAGGCGTTGCTCTTGCTGGTCATCGTTGTCGCTGCTGGTTGTATAGCAATCGCCTCGCGGATGCAGGCGTTGCTCTTGCTGATCTTCGTTGCCTCTGCTGGTTGTGTAGCAATCGCCTCGCGGATGCAGGCGTTGCTCTTGCTGGTCATCGTTGTCTCTGCTGGTTGTGTAGCAATCGCCTCGCGGATGCAGGCGTTGCTCTTGCTGGTCATCGTTGTCTCTGCTGGTTGTATAGCAATCGCCTCGCGGATGCAGGCGTTGCTCTTGCTGGTCATCGTTGTCGCTGCTGGTTGTATAGCAATCGCCTCGCGGATGCAGGCGTTGCTCTTGCTGGTCATCGTTGTCACTGCTGGTTGTATAGCAATCGCCTCGCGGATGCAGGCGTCGCTCTTCCTTGCGCCGGTACGAAATCCACGCTACTCCAACCATGCTGCTCTATGTAGCTTGCTTTGGGTCCTGTGCTTTGTTGGTGGTATACTAGTATTATCCTGTGCCTCGTCCTGGTTTGCTAGTATCCTTGTTGTATACTAGTATGATCCTGTGCCTTGTCTTGGGTTGCTAGTATCCTTGTGATATACTAGTATTATCCTGTGCCTTGTCCTGGGTGGTTAGTATCCTTGTTGTAGTATCCTGGTTTGCTATTGTCAATAAATTCTGAGAAAATTATTTATTATACGATGTTCACTGCTTGATGACTCTGGTTCAACTGTCGCCTAGTTGCGTTGTGCCGCTCAATATATAGGATTTTTCTCGTCGCACGATCGTAGCCGCGGGTTCACGAGCGCTGCGCTGCTCGCCTCTCTCTCTCGTTCGACATTTATGAGTGCGATACCCACCAACTATCTCTCTCCTGCTCGTTTTCTCTGCTCCTCGTCGTAGCTCGGAGATGCGTACCCTGTAGACTCTGCGCCCCTAAGAAAATACCTCGTGCCTGCTCACGCCTACATTCCTCCACCCTGTACCTGTAAAAAGCATGTAACGCTGCGCATGTTCTAGAGCATGCCGGCACCAGCGTGCAAAACGAAGAGAAAACACGTTTTCGAACAATGCCTCCCAAACTGTAAACACGTGCTGTGGTATGGATGCTTCTGGAAAAACGAGGCGATTTGCATAAAAATATGCCGACGCCAACGTGCAAAATAAAATCTGGACCAATGACTTTCAAACTGTGCTCATGCGAGTGTGGCTGCACCAGTGTCTGCAAAACTGTGCCCACGCGACGGCGCTCGAAAACAATGTGTTAGTGTGCATGTGACCAACCCAAAACCCAAAACTCGCCTAGCAGCCAAGAATACGCACCCTGTATGTAAATGCGCAGTATTCAAAAACTCTACCCATGGGCCAGCGTGTGCAGCTGCATAACCGAGAAAAGAAAAAAAAAATCACAACGGACAAAGCTAACGGCGTTTCTTGAACCGTCATAAAATTTTATTGCGCATATCCATAAATATATGCGCCTTTCGCGACCGCGCTCTGTCGACACCCCAGTCGGACCGCGGCTTATTTCCGTTATGCGCGTATCCCTGTAGGACCACCCCTGCTGAAATCCCTGATGACAAATCACCACACTTTTCTTCACTCTAGCTTTTTACACTATTTCGACATAACCTTCCAAAATCTAGTAAAACTAACAATCCCAGAGTCCCTGCTCGGGCGCCACCTGTAAGGTAGCTTTTCTATGGCTGAGGTAGCTCAGCCTCTCCAGGGCCACCCTACAAGAAATTTGTAATGTGCCGAGACTGTTTGATTGTGGATATCGGCAAACGCCGTGTGAAAGAAAAGCTGGATCGCCCACGTGTGCTAACTAGGAATAAAAATAGAACGACACCGGTCATCCGGTGATAAGCATAAGCGTCTTTAAAATGTTGTAATCGCCCTCTTCGTCTGTCCCGACTCGAATGCCCCTGGTATTACCAAGGCCGCACCAAGTTCGGAGACAGGCGGTGCCGTTTGAGAGCGCGCGGACTGTCACGGTATTAACCAGGCACCCAGCCAACGGGGTCTCAAACGGTGGGCGATCACACTCACTTTCTGCTCTTGCACAATTTCTGCTGAGTTTCTACAATTGATAACACCACGTCATTTTCCACTTTCATTATAATTGTTAATCACCTTTATTGTTAATAATCTGCCCTATTTCCCTGCCTATTTCGCACCAGAACTTGTCGTAATAATAAGAAAACTTGTAACTGCGCAGCCCCGCTTACCCTTGGCCCCTCGTGTGTGTGTGTTTTTGCTCGGCGTTGCTTTGCCTCGTGTGTGTGTGTTTGGCTGCTCCTTCGCTCCGGCTCCTTGTCTCCTCGTGTGTCGCTATGTTGCTCCTGAATCCTGGTGTTGGCTCCTCGCTGGTCTGGCACTGCGCACTTTAGGGATTTTACTTTCGCCGTAGCGATCGCGACTTAGCATTCTCGAGGCTTCTGCGTAACTAAATTCGGCGTGGTTTGCCAAGGCGATCGTAGCCCTTCGCTGCCGAGCCCTTTTCAAACTGCGCTGCTTTTGTCGGCGTCGCTGCCCACGCTTCGGCTCGTGCCAGGCTTTGCGCTCTTTCTCGCTGCTGTCGGTTTTCTCTGCTGTCGGCGTCGCGCTGTTTTCTCTGCTGCTGATGCTGCTTGGCTCGTGCCGGCCTCTGCTGCTGTTTTCTCTGCTGCCGACGCTGTTCGGCTCGTGCCAGGCCTCTGCTCTGTTTTCTCTGCTGCCGATGCTGTTTGGCTCGTGCCAGGCCGCTGCTGCCGTTTTCTCTGCTGCCGATGCTGTTTGGCTCGTGCCAGGCCGCTACTGCCGTTGTCTCTGCTGCCGATGCTGTTGTTGTTTCCTTTTGGCTGCTGGTGTTTGATCAGCGACGCAGGCTTCGGCCGTTGTCGCTCTTTCTCTCTGCTACTAGCCACTCAAAGCGACGGGGACGAAATAACTGAGAACAGTTGTGACGTCATAATACCTAAACCTTAACCCTAGAAACGTAACACTTAGAAACTAGAAATACTAAATAAGAAATATTTACACGCGTCTTCCTGACTCTTACAAACTATGAAATAACTTAAAACTATGAAAGAAAAAATATAAAAGAAATATATATATATATATACCAGCGTCTTCCTGACTCTATGAAATAACTTAAAACTATAAAAGATTAACAAAAGAAATATATATATAAACAACAGTCTTCATGACTACTCAAAATGTGACTCGTCACAATCCATATAATTCAATGTAACTTTTTCTTGAAATTTAGGTTTAATATAATCATAATGGAAATCATACATCTGCCATTTGGACAGTTCTAAAACTGTGAACCCTAAGTACATTGGCTTATCATAAACATTATGGAGCCGCTTCAATTGAATAGCATACATGTCTTCAGCAAACTGCGCGGAGCTGTGAAAACTAGCCTTTGCTATAAGCGATCGTGCACCTAATTGATTGCATGATGTGGTTTCCCAAGAACTAACAATTTTAACATCCTTATGTTTTTCAACGTTCTCCATTGTCTTCCCATAGACTGCATTATTTAACAGTTTAAAAAAGTCTTTTTCAAAGTTGTTTTTCGCTAGTGTTCTATGGGAAGTGTTTAGATCAATATACTTTTTAAGCCAAGGTGCCTGTTTAAATTTTAAAGCCATTACGTAAACATTGCTGAAGGTTTTTGTAATGAATTGGGTATTTATTTTTTGACCTAAGGTCAGCAACTAGTTTACACACTTTTGCTTCTGGTGTGGGTTTTTGGTTTAACGGACAAAAATGTAGATCATTATGATAATCATAAAGTGAATCTGGATATATAAGGTCTACTTCTAAAATATAGCCATACTCAGAATTTGCATCTATTTGAGCAACATCTAGTGACTCAATCTCATCTTCACTCATCCACTGAAAACCAGTGTATGGAAGACTTTGAGACATTGCCCAACCATACAAATTATTTGCATCTAGATACATTAAGTATTCAGATGGTTTGCTTGCGTCATACGCATCCATATACATATGATTGGCTTTAGAGTACCGCTTACAGCACTGAACCAAGCCACCCCTAATTCCGCTTTGAATAAACCTATACATGTCAATATCCGTTAGAAGATCTAATTCTATTTCTGTCGTTTTAAGCATAGCATCCCATGACAGACCGGGTGTGGTGTAATAATGTGCAGGATCTAGAGAATAAATTTTCTTACATATTGCGCGAAAATTTTGAAAAACGTCAGTCAATAAAAGAACATCTGTTTTGAGATAAAGCTCCATATATTCTTTTATTGATTGGCAGTTGAAAATTTTCCATACATGCTGTGCATGTAAATAGTCCTCAGGCGAACATTCTTTATTAGTTAAACTATTAAAGAACTTCTCCCTTGGAGGCAGACAGGTTTCAGCCAGTCGGCTTTCTGAGTCCAAAAACTCATATGGAAAGACTCCCTTTCGACGCAATAAATTAAACTCCTCCTCACAGGGATAAAAACGTTTAACACTATCGAAACTTTCTCTACTTATATTACTACTTAAAGCATCTAAGCTGGTTGCCATAAAGCGAAACGTGTCTAAAAATCTAATTTCTAAATTTTTTTCATGGGACGCTATGTATGTAAATTTGGAGAGTGATATGTACAGCTCCTTATTTAGTGGGAGAACTTTAATATCACCCTCTACTTTGTTAAGCTCCCTCACGAAAAGATGGGAATCATACCGCGAGAAATTGTGAAAGAAAATGGGAACAAAAGGTGCAATTTGAAAATTAATATTGCAAACATTGTGGGCTGGACCTCTGTACTGACCCGTTAAATGACAATGGTCACGCACTCGGTCGGTTCCCAGAGTTTTCTTGCAGATATGGCAATTACCTGCATTTCGAAAACTGGTTTCCTCCTCTGCACTCATTGTCATTGGTTTAATATTAGAGAGGTAGGTCGTGTAAATTTCACTTACATCTCTGACGAGAGATGTGACAAATTTGATACCTGCATCTTTACCTGTCTCTAGCACAAACTTGTCTAAGGATGGGTTAAAGGAGCATTTAATGTAGTACGAGAATGCTATAGGCACATGCAAAGATGTAGCTGTAACATTCTCGCTCACTTGTGAATTGAGGGGGGTAAGTATGCATTCCAAGTCTGCATACACTACAAAAGGTACATCTAAACTACGATTAAAATTCTTAAATTTAAGACTTGCTTTTTCTAATGAGGGTAACGTTGAAACCATCTTGCCGCAATTCAACCGATGCTCCATAGATAACTTCTCGCTGTGTGAGAAGTTGAGGCAGGTGTTGCAAAAGAATAGCTGATGAGCGTTACCGGTCACCTGTGAGCTAACCAGTCTGTAAATTTCAAAACAAAACAAAACAAAATATTATTATATTATGAACATAAACAAAATTTATTTCTAACAAACCTTGATAAACTTTTTATCCATACAAAATGCGCCCGTCCATCGCTCTCCAAAAGCAATAAACTTATATGCCGTTCCCTTTCAATCTCCGTTAAATATAGCGGACCAACCACTTTTCCTTTTTCCTCGTCGAAGCCAAATACGTTGATACTAATAGTGGAGTTCCGTCTTTCAAACACTTTAATTTGTGTGAGCGGTAGCGGAAACTCCAATTCCTCAAAATCTAACGTAAGTGTATCACTTACATAGATTCTTAAGCAATTAATATTGACGTCGTAGCTCGAACATCTCCCAGTTTTTTTGTTCAATGCTTTAGAGGCTGATATTAAAGCCCATTTAAAACAGAACCGATCATTGTTTCTCACATTTATAATCGCCTTTTTGGTTCTCAACACCTTTGGAGTTTCAATATAGTTTGAAACTTTTAGTGGAGTGTATTTGTTTAGATTACACTCAATCCTAATTATTTGAGACATTGTCCATCCGCTGTCCCTTTCCTGAAACTCATCCATTTTTTGTCGGATGAGTTCTGCATGTTGATTATAGACTTCTTCAATACTACTTCCAGCAGTTAGAACGCACATAGGCGTTTGGTGAGATTTAACTTAACCATCTCATCTTGTTGGAATTTTATGTATTCCGCAAATAGCTCAAAGTTTATTTTACACGTGTGTAAAGATAATACATTTGCTATGATTGGAATAAGTTCTGCTGAGGCGTCTGTTAGGAATTCTTGAGGATCGAGAATTTCCTCACGCCTATTTTCAAACGAGAGTGTGAGAATGCGGTTCTTAAATCCCCCTGAAATCTGCTTAACAGTACTATTTAGGGGTATGAAAACACGCATTTTATGTGTATTGGATCTCATATGTCCATTCCACTTTGAAAAAAGTATATTAGCCTTACATGAGTCACACCACTTTGTTGTTGCATTTTGGGTGGTGGTGATGATGTTGGTGGTGGTGATGAGCGTGTTGACGTAGGTGGTGTTGTTGTAGTAGGTGCCGTAGACTGTGTTGTTGTATGTGTTGGCGAAAGGTGCGTTGTTGTAGGTGGCGGCGTAGTATGTGTTGTTGTAGGGTGTGGCGAAGGGTTCGTTGTTATAGGTAGTGGCGTAGGCTGTGTTGTTGTAGGTGGGGGTGCTGAGTGTGTTGGTGTAGGTGGTGGCGTAGTATGTGTTGTTGTAGGTGGGGGTGCTGGGTGTGTTGGTGTAGGTAGCGGTGACATTCGTGATGGTGGGAGGGGCGGTGGTTGTGGATCCAAACAAGTGTGCTAAGTCCTTCAAACACTCGTCGTTCCAATTAACTTCCTTTGGGGGGTTTGCATCGGATCTGAAAATGTCTGCTAACATATTCGCTTGTTCGGTGGAATACACATTAACTTCCTTTGGGGGGTTTGCATCGGATCCGAAAATCTCTGCTAACATATTCGCTTGTTCGGTGGAATATAAATTAACTTCCTTTGGGGGATTTGCATCGGCTCCGAAAATCTCTGCTTAGATATTCGCTTGTTCGTTGGAATACACATTGTTATTCGCGTTTGACGACATATTAATATTTTATTTTTTTAATTTATTAAAAACACAAACGTTTTGAAACACGAAGAAAAATTTTTAAAGTTATACTTGTAAACTTCTAGAGCTACTGATCGTTTTTTTTTTTAAAAAGTATCTCTTTTATTCATTTTGAGATCAATGCAGGATATAAGATTTTCCTAGCACTTGACTAATAATCAAACAGATATATTTATATATATAAAAACACATAGGTTAGAAACGTACACAACAAAAAAAGTTGAGTGTGCAAAGCCTTTTGGATTGGTTGAAGGAGTCAATCAATTAACATTCTGCGTTTCATAGACGCTCATGTATAAAATCGTATAAGGGGACGTGGCTTATTAAATAAGTACAAGAAGGATCACTTTCACCTCTAAATCTTTCTCCCTCTTACACCTTCACCTTCTAACATCTTCAACTTCACATAAGCCGCATGAATGTTGTTCTTGTTGTTCCTCTTGACAAAAACAATGCATCGTGTGGCTTGCAGGAGTTAAAACAATGTACGTACAAATAGGTGTAATACAAACTAGTTTTCACAACCATAAAGATCAATATTTATGGCTTGCTTCTCAAACAGAATAATAATTGCCAGCAGATCCCTTGTTCGCAGATTTCTTTGAGTTAGAATCCTCATACCCTTGATGATTTCAATCGCAGATTCCTTTGAGTTAGAATCCTCATGCCTTTGTCCTGAATACCTAGACTAAAAAGGGCCACCTACGATGTCACGCCTTTTTGAGTTAGAATCCCCATGCCTTTGATCTATACTAAAAAGGGTCACCTACGATGTCACGCCTTTTTGAGTTAGAATCCCCATGCCTTTGATCTATACTAAAAAGGGTCACCCAGGATGTCACGTCTTTTTGAGTTAGAACCGGCATGCCTTTGATTTGGTGTAATAAAACTGTCAAAAAAGGGGTAATTAAAAAAGTCATAAATTGAGTTAGAACCGGCAGATCACTACTACACTTGGCCCTCGCTTAACACGGGGGTTACGTTCCTAGAAAACCTCGTGTTAAGCGAAACATGGATTCAGTACAAAACAAGGGGTTACGCTCCTGAAATTCAAATTTGGCAACAAAATTTTTTTTTGATTTTTAAATATAATGTCTTTATATTTAAGTCTCATATATTTGTTCAAAATTAACCAAAAGTTACTTATTTATATGCCTTAAATATATGTATAACATTCATATTTTCAAAATTAAAAGTTGGTATTAAATTAAAAAGTTACTTCATCTAAATAATTAACAGGTTAAACTTTTTAAAAACTCAAAAATGTTAAATGCTACATAAGATCATATGTTTCATTTATACATAGGTTAAGCCGTTTTGTTTCAACATTTGTTCATTTATGGTGGCTCCTAATCGAAAAAATCAGTCATTTTCGATTGTTTGGTGGCATTTAAAGCTTCTTTATAGCACTCCTATACAAAGAAAATAACGCATCAATTAAAAGAAAAAAAAAAAATAGATATTTTGCAATCGTGTAAGAACGAGGTTTTCAGCGTGTTTAAAGAGGAAAGGGAGCAAATCTGTAACCGTGTAAGACCGAGTTCGTGCTAAAAGAGTCCGTGTTAAGCGAGGGCCAAGTGTACTTCACTCTCTATTTGATGTGTACGCTTTGCATGTCAATCATAAAGTCCAATAACCCTACCTCCTCCGCACTCACTAAATCAAAGCTAAAGGCTAAAGTACGTGTGAGTTTAGGCTATGCAATTCACTTAGCTGCAGCCTCTTAGATATATATGTTTTGCTTTGATTCAGTGCGTGCGAAGAAGGCAGCGATACTACGCTCTTTGTTTGACTTGCAGAGCGCGCTTATACATAAGAGAGTAAGCCGAAATCATGATACAAAAAATACCGATAACGCATTGCGCATAAAAAGCTGTTTTGCGTGACGTCACATATGACCGGTTGAGTATGATTTTCATATTGCATACACACATTGTAGTGGATTTGAATAAGCCACGACTGTTTAAAGTGAATTAATTGATTGAAAATGCGCTGTGCAGCTTTCAGATGAAACAATTTAAAGAACAATTTGTTATTATTGTTTCATCTAAAAACTGCTTAGTGCATTTTCAATCAATTAATTCACCTTTAGCAGTCGTAAATTATTCAAATCCACTACAATGTCTGTATGCAATATGAAAATCATACCCAGCCGGTCACATGTGACGTCATCTGCGCAGAAGGTACACCGCTGACTGCGCCACCTGAGTTTCATCGTTCTTGAGCCGAAATAGGCAACAACAAAGGCGCATGATCTGAGCGAGACTTAAAAATAATTTAACATCCAGCGCCGAACATGAAGAGCGATGCGCGAGCGTGTTCAAGTTTAAGCTGCCGCTTTGGGTTTGGGACCAACTGCGCGAGCGTGTTCAAGTTTAAGCTGCCTCTTTGGGTTTGGGCCCAACTGCGCTCAATTCACCACAACACGAGAATAAGCGAATCTGAAAACAAGTAGGAAGGCATAAAGATACCCTGCACCCGTGTATAAAATGACTTGCAGTACTGCAGTTTTTCTTGACTGAACTTTAATATAAAATATCTCCGGTGTTTCTTAACCGATTTGGATCAAAATTTCACAGAAGCTATTAAGTTATCCATAGTTTCAACTTCTATTTTTATATTTTATTAATTGGAGATTTTTTTGTTATCGATTCCATATGTATATCGGGAACCAGAATAGTTATCGATAGTTTGAAATAAAGTTCATCTGCCTATGGCTTAGGAGTGGTTATGTTCCAAATTTGAAGTCTCTACCTCTTATAGTTCATACATACGGACGGACGGACAGACGGACAGAAGGACAGACGCACATGGACGCTGATCAAGAATATATATACTTTATATGGGGTTTTTATCTGGTACCGATGAACTAGAGAGATGGTTCTGAGGTGGGCAAGCTGAGGCCACCAGACGGGTCGCAGGTTGCGGATAGCGCAAGGCCTCTAGTAGAGGTTAGCTGTGAATAGCGACTTGTCGTGAATAAGCAGTCCCGGACAACAGCGGGTACCACACCGTTGTGGGACCGACAAGGCGCCTGTCCGACCGCCTTCAATAAGTAGTCTCACACACTCCCTTCCACTACATATTTTCCTACCCAAGTCCTATCCCCCTCATCTCTCACAGGGCAGTGGTGTCGTCCTGAGGCAAAGGTGCCACTTCACCCCCCTAAGCCAGAGCGTTATGTGGTCCGTGCTCATTGGCTGGTTTGCAGTCAGGGGTAACCGACTGTATTTGAACGGAGCCTCACCGATACCTGGCCACCTCGGTGAGTATACTTGGCCCCGGCGTGTTACTGGGGGCTATGACACGCCGGTACTACTTTCCCCTACACTCGTGGGACCTAATACATGGATCAAAAATTTTTAAACAATATGCGGGGCTTAACCGCAACAGAGACAGCAGAGCGGATGGAAGAGGCGGCTCTGGACAAAGGCGGCAGGCTGACGCCGCGCAGGGGCCAAGCTCTCACTCCAAGAGCACTGCTCTGCCGAAGGGCTCGTCCCCGAAGCCGAGTACCTCGAAGAGTGCAGAGACTCTCAAGTCTCAAGTGGCAGTCAAGCTGGTCGCCACACGTACGGACGTAGGTGGTGGGGCTGCAGTGCCCGGCACTGCACCGGTGGCTGCCCTGCGGGCTAACGTAGCTAGCGGGGGAGACGCCGCAACACTCTCCTCTGTTCCACAGGGAAGGCTGCAGCAGAGAAAGAAGCCGCCTCTACCGGCACCAGGCCAGCCTGGTGGCTCTGGTGACCCGCTAAGGCAGGGCCTCAGCGGAGCCGGTCGCAAGTGGTACCTTCGGTACCTCGAGCGTGGCTTGAAGCCGGAAGAGGCACGCAAGAGAGCACTGGAGCACCGGGCACCGACCGCGTCTCCAGTGGAGCGAACCGACGGCCAGGCCGTGGCGGGGAGGAAGCGACAACTCCACCATACGTCGCCAACCGAACTCCCCACTGACCACAAGAGGTCGAAGGGTAGAGGCTACACGGCTCCGGAGGGCCAAGGAACCTCAGTTGGTTCGAAGCGACCGAAGGCGGCCACATATGCCAGTGTAGCCAAGGGTACTAACCTTGCTATACTGGCTTGTGACTTCCCGAGGAAGCGGCTGACCAAGGAGGAGCTGTCGGCGGTGGAGTTAGCCCTTGTCGACGAGATGAGGAAGGGCTGGACTGCCAGCCTTAACTTCAATGGCATACAATTCCGGGACGGTCTAGTCCTAGTGGACTGTCTGGATGAGAATGCCAGAAAGTGGCTGGAGCTGAAGGTGCCCAGCATCAGTGCAGCAGTGGGTGTGGAACTCCGCACATGCCCACAAGACGAGGTCCCTGAGACGAATATCGTCACCTTATACCTGCCACGTACGGCTGGGGGAGACGGTGGAGAATTCCCTTGGCCTGCTCATTAAGCAGAACAAAGGTCTTCTCACCGAGACGTGGCGCGTGCTCAGGGCACTAGAGACCAAGGACGGTTTCAGGTTTGGTCAGCTGAGGTGCCGGCTGCACAAGAAGCAAGCCGCGACAGTGACGGCTGCGAAAGAGCGAGCAGACGACGTGCCTGGCACTTCTTCTGCTGTAGCTGAGGCAGCACCCACCTGCCCTATCGAAGAGGCAGCAGCAGCCGAAGCCATCGCGGTCTGGGAAGCCGAGCTTGACTCGGACCTGTCGCGGCTTCGCGTGGGAAGCGAGGTAGATCTCCTGAGCGACGAGCAGCCGTCTGAGGATGAGCAGACACCCACCGGGACGCTATCAGAAGCATATCTGACGCTCTCGGAGGGGGAACCGGAGCTCTAATGGTGACCACGAGCGTGGCACAGATCAACCTGCATCACGCGAGGGCAGCTTCGGCTGTCATCAGCAGGTTGATCTCCAGGTCTGACCTGGGGCTGGTGCTCATCCAGGAGCCATGGGTTGTCAGAGGCAGAATCTGCGGACTAAACCATGTAAGTACGCAACTAGTTGCAGATATGAGGGAGACATCGCCAAGAGCGTGCATCTTGGTGCGAAAGAACACTAACTTTCTTTGTCTCTCCAAATTTCTCAGCAGGGATCTTGTAGCAGTGCTAATCACTGGAGAGTTTGGAAGTATGGTGGTGGCGTCAGCCTACTTCCCGGGAGATACGTCGGAAGCCCCCCCAACAGAGGTCCAGGATCTGGTGGCACACTGCAGCAGCAATAAACTCCCCTTGCTGCTGGGTTGCGACGCAAACGCGCATAGTGTGGCGTGGGGCAGCACGAACAACAATAGTAGAGGTGAGTGCTTACTTGATTATCTTGTAGCTAGTGACTTATCGGTGTTTAATGTGGGGGCTGAACCTACCTTTATCACCAAAATAAGAGCCGAAGTGATTGATATCACTTTTGGGAACGGGGGGGCCTCTGAGCTGGTACACAACTGGAGGGTCTCTACAGAACCGTCAATGTCGGATCACAGGATCATCCTCTTCGACATTAGCAGAAATTTCAGGTTTAGTAAGGTTATCAGAAATCCTCGGAGAACAGATTGGTTGCTCTACCAGTCCTGCCTAGGATTAAATCTGAGCAGACTAAACCATTGTAAGAGGGTCTCGTCCCATGAAGAGCTAGAGCATCTCTCAGCAGAGGTTGGTGAGACGATTTTGAATGCCTATCATTCTAGTTGTCCAGCCAAACCCATAGAGTCCAACAGGGATAACCCTTGGTGGAATAAAAAGTTAGGAATGCTTCGAGCAGAAGTCAGGAAGCTGTTTAACACAGCCAAAAGGAATAGTGACAGATGGGACTTGTACACCAAGAAGCTAACAGAATATAACAAGGAAATCCGGTACAGTAAGCGAGCTCACTTCCGGAGCTTTTGCTCTAACCTAGAGCAGGTCACACCAGCTGTAAGGGTCTTTAAGGCGATTTCGAAAGGCAAAGCACTGTCCGAAATCTGCTTAAAGAAGCCGAATGGTTCCTTCACGGAAAATGAGGTTGAGAAGGCAGAACTTCTCCTGCAAACTCACTTTCCACTTTGTAGAACCATCACCAACGCTGATAGCTGTTACGAAACGGTCCCCTACAGGAGACCGGACTGGAGCCTGGCTGCAGCCATAGTAACAGAGCAGAAGATCAGGTGGGCCATTGGAACGCTTAGTCCCTACAAGGCCCCAGGTACGGACGGTATCCTTCCCGTCCTTCTTCAGAAAGGGTTGGAACACCTAATGGTGTTCCTCATTCGTATCTTCCGGGGAAGCCTAGCTATGGGCTACATACCTAGGACATGGAGGACGGCCAGGGTGATTTTTATCCCGAAGGTGGGGAAAAAAGACCCCTTTCACCCCAAATCCTTCAGGCCAATCAGCCTTACTTCCTTCCTTCTAAAAACCCTCGAAAAGTTAGTTGACAATCACATTAGGTCCTCGCACCTAGTGTCCAGTCCCTTGCATGATCATCAGCATGCCTATAGAGTAGGTAAGTCGACAGAATCGGCTCTCCTAGACCTGGTAAACAGCCTCCAATGCTCAGTGAAGGCCAAGGATGTTGCTCTTTGTGCCTTCATGGACATAGAGGGTGCTTTCGACAACACAGCACATGATGTTGTGGGTAGGGCGCTTCGGGGAAAAGGGGTTGAGTCAGGACTTACTTTCTGGCTTGGCAATCTCCTTGACACTAGAATAGCGGAAGTCACTGTCAACAATTTGACGGTCAGGGCTCAAACCACCAGAGGTTGTCCACAGGGGGGGTGTCCTATCACCTCTCCTCTGGAGTCTCGTGGTGGACGAGCTACTTGTTAGACTTACAGATAATGGATTTGAATGCCAAGGCTATGCCGATGACATTACCATTGTCTGTAAAGGCAAATTTGAAAACACGCTGTGTGATAGGATTACACTGGGTCTTAGTCTTTGTATAGACTGGTGCAGGGACGTGGGGCTGAATATCAATCCAGCAAAAACCACAATTGTTGCGTTCACCAATCGTTACAAGCTAAAATCCATAAGACCCATTTCCATTGGGGGCACGGTAATCCCAATCTCCTCGGAGATTAAGTATCTGGGGATAATCTTAGACAAGAGGCTACTTTGGAAACAGCATGTTGAGCATGCGGTACGCAAGGCAACACTGGCTCTTATGAGCTGTAGATCACTCGCAGGGAAAAATTGGGGAGTGTCCCCAAAAATCCTTCTATGGATGTACACAGCAATGGTGAGGCCCATAGTGAGCTACGGTGCTGTGGTCTGGGCAGGACGTGTAGACCTTGATGTCACCAAACGGCAACTGGGCAAGCTCCAGAGACTTGCCTGCACGTGCATCTCGGGCGCAATGCGTACGTGCCCGTCCTCAGCATTGGACGTATTGCTGGGACTTCCGCCATTGCATGTTTACATCAAACACTGTTCGAACAGGTCAATTATGAGAGTGGCAGGAGCGAATGCAATCGCTTCTGTCCCTAGTGCAACTGGCACACTTTTGGCCTATCCGCAAGATACGCAGTTGGCCCTTTTTAGTTTCGAGAAGCTGTTCAAAACAGAGCTCAGCAATAAAGCAGAGTGGACTAGTCTGTCGAACACCTATAATGTGAAACCACATGCTATTAGATGGTACACGGACGGTTCACTTACGAATGAGGGTGCTGGAGCTGGAATCTGCGGACCCCGGCTCAAACACCATGAACCACTCGGTAAATTCGCCAGCATATTCCAAGCGGAAGTGCATGCGATTGAAAGATGTGCCTCCCTCAACATCGAGAGGGGCTACGCTCTTAGAGACATAGCCATTTTCTCTGACAGCCAAGCAGCGATCAAAGCACTCAGTGCCTACAAGATCGTCTCCAAGCTGGTTTGGCAATGTATAGAAACACTCAATAGATTGGGCTGCAATAACACAGTCACCATCTACTGGGTACCAGGACATGCGGGTATTCCCGGCAATGAAGTTGCCGATATCATGGCCAGGAGGGGAGCTAGCACTCCCTTCCTCGGCCCCGAACCTTTCTGTGGGCTAGGACCAGGGATTATTAGTCAGAGCAATCGCATCGATCTGCGCAACGCCTGTGAGGACGCTTGGCGTTCTTCACAGGGGGCAAGACAGAGCAAGCGACTGCTAGGTAGCTACAACAAGAAGAGAACGGAGGACTGTCTGAAGCTGAGCAAAGGATCTCTTCGGATAGTCACGGGCTTCTTGACTGGGCACTGCAGACTGCGCAAGCATCTGCACAATCTCAAGTTAGGAGCGGACAGTCTTTGCAGAATGTGTCTGGAGGGGGATGAAACTCCTGAGCACCTGCTTGAGGATTGTCCCGCCATTAGTCGACTGAGGCTTTCTCTTCTGGGGAGCCTCTTTCTGTCCACAGAGGAGATGAGGGCTCTCCGACCAAGCCACATCGTCGCGTTCCTGCGATCGATTGGGCTGTTCGAGGAGCTGTAACTCACAAACAGTAAGAGGGCACAATAGATCCTAGTGGTCGCAGTGCACGTACCTCATGCAATAATAATAATGGGGTTTTTACATACTTTTGCACAAAAGAAGTATACCCTTTTTAACCCATTTCAGGGTATAAATGTAACTGTGAATGCAAAAGATTTGTTGTTGCTGTTTGTGTCTATCGCTTCAGGCTTATTATAAGCCGTTGTGTGCACACACGAATTTGAAACAACAAAGGAGGACTAAGAGGAATGCGATTGGCTTAAGAGCATGAAAATGTGATATTGTTCTGTAGATGAGATCAATTCACATAAATAACAGTAACTCTTTCACTCTCAGGGAATTTTACAATTTTTACTTTAGTGTGCCATTTGCGTGTTGTTTCATTTCATTTCAAAAAGTGATACAAGAATGGACGGACAAAATTATTTTGGTGCTTTGCCTGCTGTGGCCCTGCCACAGTTTTATATGCAGCCGGTGCAGCCACAGCAGCAACAGTTTCAGCTATCTTTCTTCCAAATTTGGTGACACTAGCTCAAAGTTTGTTAAAGGTGGGGGAAGGGGGGCTGGGCGCGTTATGGGTGGGCATGGCATCCAAATTATTCCTGCAGATCTTCTTGGGATGTCAATTGCTATCTTCATACCTAATTTGGTGACTATAGCTCAAAGTTTGTAAAAGGTGCGGGAAGCGTGCTGTGGGCGTTATGGGTGAGCCTTTCTCCAAAATATCTTTGGGTGTCGCTACAAGTTATGGGCGCGGCATCCAAAGTTTTGATGCAATCATCGTCATCACCTATCTTGGCGCAAATTTTGGTGGCTCTAGCTTAAAAACTGAGGAAGATATTGGAGTTTTTGACTTAAAACTGCGGGGGCCTGGGGGCGGAATGGGTGGGCGTGACACCACAATTTTTCGGGGATGCCAATAGCGATCTTCCTACCAAATTTGGTAACTCTAACTGTAAGGGTGTGCGGAATAGGTGGACTTATCGATTTTGAGTTATCGAATTTATCGATTTGCCAGCCCCCCTGTTATCGTAGAACTCCAATCTTAAAACTTGATCTGTCCCTGCCATAGATTAAGACAAGTCTCTAGCTTGCAGGGTGTGGAAAAAAGTTGCGAACTTACAGACGGACGGACGGACGGACAGACTGACAGATGGACAGACACCATGACGGACATTGCACAAGCCCAATATACTCTTTACCTTCGGTATCGAGTATAATGACGCGCCTGATTCTCTACCTCAATGGTGCAGTGTTGCCATATTAGCTACTTTATAGCTAGACCTAGCTATTTTGAAACTGCGATAGCTATAACATTTAGTGAAATGCTATTAGCTACAATTCTAGCTATTTTAAAAAGTTAATCGGCTATTTTTTGACACTTTATTAATAGTTCCAATAGTTTTTCTACCGATAGGATTTATTTTAAAGTTCACTCAACAAAACAACAACTCAAAACGAAAAAATACATTTTGTAAAATGGGAGAACACGGAGGATACTGCAAAGTTTTGGGCAGAAGTTTTGGAGTATAGAGATGCTGGAAGTATCAACACATTCGCCTTTGACTTTGCTGGTGGTTGGTAAAACGCAGAGGTGGAACGCGTTTTTAGTCAAGTTCAGCTTGTGAAAACTAAAATAAGGAACAGAATGAATTTAAAAACTCTTAATGCTATTTTAGCCATAAGGTTGGTTACATTAATAATTTCAATTTTAAGATTTAAAATTCAAAAAAAATCTTGTTGATTTACAGATATGGACTTAAAAGAAGTGGATTATTTCGGAATCCGAAAAATATCAAGATATTGTTGAAAACGTCATTGATATTGACGAAATATCGTTGTTGTTGTAAGAAAATAAACTAAATGAAAACATTGTATTTTATTTACATACCAAAATCGTCTATTTTCAATTCATATTCTTAATTTAACTCTTTAAAAAATTAGCTATATTTCAAGCAATTTTAAATAAGTTTTTAGCTATTTCTAACAATTTTTTTTTATCAATCTAGCTATTTCAGCCCATGAAATTCTGGCAACACTGCAATGGTGGCGTGGAAAAGAGAATATTGCTTTAATATTTTGTGAAATATTTTCTAATTTATTTATTTTATATCTATCTTCTGTTGCTTAAATTTTTATAAACTATCCGCGCAGCTAAGTTAGCGGGGCACTAAAGGCCTGTTGTCACATACAACTGAAACCGTAACCGAAACTGATTTTCCATTTCAGTTTCGGTTTCGGTCGGTGGCTGATTTTGCGTGGGTTGCCACATACAACCGAAACCGAACGGAATAACGGAATATTTCTTTTTGTTTACATTCGCTTATTTTCATCCGCATCGCGTTATTACTTACAAAATGCAAAATTAGATAAAAAATTTACCAAAGTGTGTTGTGACTTTATAACCAACGAACGGACCAACCGAATCTGATGAAATCTTTACAGTTTGTTTGTATGGTCGTGTAGTTGGCTAATCTTTATGTTTGCACGAAATCAGTCGACGCGTTCTTGAGTTATGACTTTTCATGTCAACATGTGATTTTGTACATAAAAAAAAAACAAAACAAATACGTAGCCACTTCTTACTTTGTCTTATTTTTTAAAAGTAAATTGTGTAAATGGTTCGAAATGGCTCAAAAAAAAATCATCAATTGGGAAAAAACAACTAAAGCAATGAAACAGATTAACAACGAGAATATCGCCTTTAAACACAAAGCGTCACCAATAATAAGATTTATTAACTCAAGAGAAAAAAAATGAATTAATGTTGGCGGCTTATAATTACGATAAGAATTATGACTACAGAAATCAAGACGATGTTGCCATTGCACATTGGGCCCAATGGCCGATTTGCTGTCATAAATACGAAAATTTCATGGAAACAAAACTAATTTTTAACAATACACCTTTAAACTACATAATCTATATACAAAGAATCGAATAATATTTTGGAGCAACTAAGCGCTACAAGTCAGCAATGAGAAAATACAGGGTTGTCCATATTCGACGGACCCATCTGGCAACGCCATAACTTTTGACAGAGATGTCAGATCGCTTAATGACATACCGCGTTTGAAGCGTCAGTCCAAGCAGATTTTTACCATGGAACAATACACGCCACGCGAGCGCTCTGAAATAGTTGAAATTTACATTCAACAGAACAAGTCAATTGTGAAAACTCAACGTGCTTTTAAACAATTAAAAAATGTGAAAAGTGCGCCTTCTAAGAACACCCTTAAGGGTTTATACGAAAAATTTTCGACTGGTGAGGGTCTTTCTAATCCGAAGAGGCCAAATTAAAGTCGGCCAAGGCGATCGGCCGAGAATATCGCTTCCGTACGAGCCAGTGTTGAGAGGTCCCCAAGAACATCCCGAAAACGCCGTTCTCAGCAGTTGGGCATGGCTCGGTCCACTTTACAACGGATTATTCGCGTTGATTTGCATTTGTTCCCTTACAAAATTCAATTGACGCAAAGATTGTTGCCTGCGGACAAGCCTCGTCGATTGGAATGGGCCCAAAGAGTCATCGAAATGGCCGAAGATGACGAGCAATTTTGAAACAAAATTATCATGTCCGATGAAGCCCATTTCACATTGAATGGGACCGTAAATAAGCAAAATTGCCGTATTTACGCCACTGAAAATCCTCAGGAGATTCAAGAAGTGCCTCTTCATGGCGAAAAAGTCACAGTTTGGTGCGGCGTTAGTGCGAAAACGGTCATTGGGCCGTTTTTCTTCCAAAATGAAAATGGCCATGCTGTTACCATCAACCAGGAGCGTGATCGCGACATGATGACCAATTTTGTGATGCCAATTATTCGTCGAAAGCGTATGAGGCAGTTCTGGTTTCAACAAGACGGCGCTCCACCGCACACAAGTCGCATAACAATCGATTTTCTGAAGAAATTGTTTCCGGGCCGTTTGATGTCGAAAAGTGGTGATTTGGACTGGCCACCGCGTTCGCCCGATTTGACGCCGCCTGACTTCTTCTTGTGGGGATATTTGAAGTCAAAGGTTTACGTTAACAAGCCAAGGACCGTTGAAGAGCTCAAGGGCAACATTCGTGAAGAAATAGCCGCTATTCCGGCCGAAATGTTGGCGAAAACGATGGAAAATGTCCAAATCCGGTGGCTGATTTTGCGTGGGTTGCCATATACAACTGAAACTGAAATCGAACAGAATAACGTAATAACGGAATATTTATTGTGCCTCACGCTGTACAAAACTTCGTTCGATTTTACGAACTTTATCAATTTTTCCTCATCCACACTTAATTGTACTTTCGACATTTTTGCAATTATCAATTGTTTACGCATAAAAACATACAGAAATGACCAGCGTTAAGTTGGCTGCGTTTCTAGCAATCAGCTTATCGCAAATCAGAGGAGCACAAAATAAATAATCGATAGGTAGCAACCGAATAAAAGCAAAAGTACTTGTTTCGGTTTTGGTTGCATATGTACTGAATGCGGTTTCAGTTGGAAACAACCGAAAAGTTTTCGATTTCGGTTGCAAATGTACTGAATTCGTTTTCGGTTTCGGTTTCCGTTGATGTGACAACAGGCCTTAATCCTTTACCCCGCAAGCGTGTCTCAATGCATGCTTTGAAGAAATTCCCCGTTATGCCAATAAACCGTTGTTTTTGTAAAACTGTAAACGCACAACAATAAATAACAAAGCATATAAACTTTTTGATGAAGGTTATCACTTGTTTCAACTCTTTGTTAAGTCGCTGTGCTGGTTTTTGTGCGACAACTTTTATTTTTAGTGCGAATATTTTTATACTCGATACCGAAGGTAGAGTATATTGGGTTTGTTCAATGTCCGTCATGGTGACTGTCCGTGCGTATGAACGCAAGTTTTTTTGCACACCCTTCAAACTAGAGACTTGAAACTTTGCAAATGTCTTTATCTATGGCCGGGACAGATAAAGTGTCAAGATTGGGGTTCTACGATAACTGAAAGGCTGGCAAATCGATAAATACGATAACTTAAAATCGATAAATCCACCGTTTCCGCACACCCTGACAGTTAGAGTAACCAAATTTGGTAGGAAGATAGCTACTGGCATCCCCGAAAAAATTGCATCAAATTTTGCATTTTGGTGCCACGCCCACCCATTCCGCCCCCAGCCCCCCCGAAGTGTTAAATCAGAAACTCTTCCTCAGTTTTTGAGCTGGAGCCACCAAATTTTGCGCCAAGATAGGTGAAAAAACTGATCCAAAACTTTGGTTGCCACGCCCACCCATACCGCCCTTGTCCACCCCAGCCGCCCCAAATTTTCGATTAAAACGGGAATGCGTGTAAATTTCATAGTGTTTGAGGTAGAGTCTCCAAATTTTGTAGGATGATAACCCTAAGGTAGCGATCCCCAAATATATTTTGGAGCCACGCCCACCTATACTGCTCCCAGCGCCCCATCCCCAACCTTATACAAACTTTGAGCTAGAGTCAGCAAATTTGGTATAGCATTTGACATCCAAAAAAGATCTGCAGGAACAATTTAGACGTCACGCCCACCCATAACGCCCACAACACACTCCCCCAACCTGTTGCAAACTTTGAGCTAGAAACACCAAAAGCGGTACGAAGATAGCAATAAGCATTCCACAAAGATCTGCATAAAATATTTGGATGCCACGCCCACCCATAACGCCCCCAGCCCCTTCCCCCACCTTTAACAAACTTTGAGCTAGTGTCACCAAATTTGGAAGGACGATAGCTGGGAATGCCACATCTGTATCAGACAATCATTGATGCAGCGTAAACCCCTGACACATCCGTACCCCTTTGAAATCAGGCCTCTTTTTACCGGTTTAATTACTGGTATCGAGTATATCGCAGTCGGTTGCGTCTGACTGCAACGTTTCAACTCGTTTTAAAATAAATTATGATTTTTAAATAGAATTTTTAAAAGTTTCTTACAACAAATTGAACTAACTAATTTTTTTTTGAATAAGTAAAGGGCTTTTTATTTGAAATATACGTTCACCAAGTAATACTAATATAACGCTTTTACATGCTTTTGTATAACTTGACTTGTCTGTCTGTTTTCAAATCATATTTTGGTCATGGTAAATTTTTTTTTTGGCTTAAAATTCACAACTGGTTCTAGAATTCTGAGCATTGATATTTGGGTAATGCATGGATGGTGGTAAAAATACTATTACATCTATTATATTATTATTATATAACACATGTATGCAAGATCAGGTCTTCAAAATTTAATTCAAATGAGCAAATCAGTTTGTCAGCTTTGAGTGATGAAAAGCTGGAAAAATTAATGGATTCTGTTGAAGAAAAACTAGATTTCAGCAGCAACGATTCATACTTAGATCCAGGGCTGTTAAGTAATGATTACTAATCGTAATCATTAGTAGTTAGATTATTCAGTTTTTTTTGACAAAATAATCAATTGATTACGATTGTTTTGTCAAATGTCATGACTACTAATTGATTACGATTAGAAACAATCAAAATTTTGACAGGATTTTTTGACGACTAAAAATATAATCAGAAAAAATCTAACAAAATCAAAATATAATCAAACTACTTTTTATGATTTTTTTTTGATTTTTTTTGATTATTTTCCCTTTTATAAAAGGCAGGCAGACTGTTCGGATGACAGTTACGTCAATTAACTGTCAAACGCAGGGTTGCTAGTACAAAGTGAAAATTAATTATTGCACTTTTGTGAAATTGTGTAACTGGTGCAGTTCTGTTTTGTGCAAAGTTGAAAAAAAATATCCAAAAAAAAAAATGTCTGACCCAATGTTCGACAGCGACTTCTCCGCGGACGATATTTTCGAACTTACGAAAACGGCTGGGTTAAGCAAAAGCTTGGATGCAAGTGAGCTGCATCCAAATCACGCAAAACAAAAAAGACCACTGTCGAACAATCAAAGTTTGGTCCTGAAAAAAGAGGATGCTGAGGATGATGTTATCAATCCATCGGAACCAAAAAAAATATGCTTTAATTTACAGAAACTAATCTTTAAGGCTGAATTTTATTCTGATGTAACACAGGTTGGTTTTTTGTATTTTGCGAATATTTTCGTTGCTAATTTTATATTCAGGTTTCAGATAAAACCACTTCTGCCAAGTGCGTTGCGTGTCAGCGCGTAATAAGAGGTTGCAGCGGCATCACGTCAAATTTTATCAAACACCTACAAGTGAAGCACAACGAGGTTTATAATAAATATAAAAACCTAAAAATGAACTGCCCCTATGGTGAAAATGCGCAAGTGGTGTTAAGTTAAGTTAAGTTTTAAGTTCCAAAATTTTTTAGATGAGGATATCGTGACACCTCCACCTTCGCAAGGATCACAGAGCGCCATGATCAAAAACGAATTTTTTAGCTTTCTAAATGACAGTTCCAGTATTGAAGAGACTTGGCAAAAGTATGGGCTGCTGAAGGAAGCCTTTATCTTTTTCAACACGCCGCTAACATCATCGGCTCCAGTTGAGCGGTTATTTTCCTTTGCTGGGATAATAAACAATTCCAGACGGCAATCTTTATCAGATTTCTCGTTTGAAAAATTAGAACTTCTTAAGTCCAACGCCACATACTTATATATTAAATAAAATTAAAAAAATATTAAAAATATTGTTTTTATTAATTTTAAAATAGATTTCACAAAGGAAATAATATTTTAGTTCGATTTCACAGTTCTTGTTAAATTGGGCAGCCTCTGTAGTTAGCCTTATCAAAGCTTTGGATGTAGAAAGCTCGTACCAGTATGCGGCCAGCTTTGCATTTTTGTTGAATGTTTTGTCATAAAAAAATGTATTTCATTTAAACTTTTTTTTTAGTAATTTATGTGCAACTTTCTTCTCCTCGAGCCGGAAAACACAACCTTTAATTTAAATTGCACTAAGAAAAACCCAACTACTTAGTGAACGACCCAATAGCAATATCAACAACAGCACACAGATACAATTATATACAAATTTGTTTAAAACTAGGTGTTAATACACAAATAATCAAAAAAAATCAAAAAAAAATCATAAAAAGTAGTTTGATTATATTTTGATTTTGTTAGATTTTTTCTGATTTTATTTTTAGTCGTAAAAAAATCCTGTCAAAATTTTGATTGTTTCTAATCGTAATCAATTAGTAGTTATGACATTTGACAAAACAATCGTAATCAATTGACTATTTGTTTTTTTTTTAAGTAGTCAATTGATTACTAATCGTAATTGAAATTTAATAGCTCTGCTTAGATCACACTAATCATGAAATCAGTCCAGAAGATAATCAATGCATTTCAGAATGCATTGAAAATATGGATAAATCAATATTTACATATGTCCCAGGCAATTAACATGTCGCTCAATGTTAGTGAGTTTGAGGCACTACCAGGATCTTCACCATTAGTTGGACCCAAGGCATAAGTACTTAACTAGGTAGCCGCACTCGCTCTTCGTTTCGCCTTAGCAATGTGAGAGGGAGAAAGGAATATCATGCTGTCGTCAACACAATGAAATGTGTGAGCGCATGCATTTGTATATACACTAGACATCTGCATGAATGCATTCAAAACGGCAAATGAATCATTCATTCTGAAACGCTATGCACGTTTTTTCGTCACACTGCATAGTGAATGCCAAATTTATTGTCACACAGCATAGTGAATGCCAATTTTTATGCATTCATTGAAATTGGAACAGCAATGTTCCTATTCCAACACACGATACACACAAAATCGTATGCTATGACATGTGTACACGTTCTGTACAACACTTAGGGCATTGCACGCATATCGTCACACTTTTCACACGTATACAAAAAAACACTTTTCGTGCGCTGCAGCGAAAAAACGAAGTGTGTATTTTATTCACTGTCGCTTGCTACTGAGGTCTAATGTAAATAAATGTATTAGAATAAAATTGCAAAAATTAAAAACAATTTTGTTCGTTTAATATATAATTATTTAATAAAATAGAAAAATATTTTAAATTAATTAAACAAAAATAATATTATATTTAATTCATTTTTATTATTATAACTTAATATCTAAATCAATTCTAAGAAGCTAACATCAATATTATCAATATTTGAATGTAAAAACATTATTTTCTGTAGAGCTCAATGTAGTTGCGTCCATCTTTGAAAATTTTTGAGTTCGTGTGTTTTACTTCACTCATTCCGTTTGTCTATACACTTCGTTTCATTTCGTCCACTTCATTTCAGTCCATGTAAACCACGTTTCAAATGCTTTACATGAATTCTGGTGTAGAGCAAAAACCAGTACAACACACGCATAGTGTTCCTATTTTAGTGTTCCATTCCCCTGTAACTTTTGAATACAAAGTACAAAAGGAGAATGGGTCCACTAATTTTGCTATACCATATTAGTGTACACTACTATGACACTTCATATGAATGCATTCATGCAGAAGTCTAATATACACACATATTTGTGTGCTAGTGTGCAAAGCAGAACGAAAAAAATCGTCCGCGGAGATGCGTCGCACACAACGCTCGGCTCGAGACTGAAGTGTAAGGCGAACAAAAGAGGGACACAAGCCGAGTGCGGCTACCTAGTTAAGTATGCCTTGGTTGGACCAAAAATGAGAAATAATGTTCATAATGATGAGCCAGTTGAATAAACTGCAACAGAACCTACTTCGGTTTCAAACGATTCAGCTGCAAACATATCACGCAAAAAACCATCTAAAGGCCCAACCAAACGATGCTTGCTAGCTCAAAGCATCGAAGTTGGCAAAGTTTCAACATATGCTACGCAGTGTTGCCAATTTGCCCTTTTTCCGGATAGATCTATCCTGTTTTTAACTGCTTCAGCCGGAAACAAGTGGAAACGATGAAGTCGGACGCAACCGACTGCGATTTACTCGATACCAGTATTAAAACCGGTAAAAAGAGGCCTGATTGCAAAGGGGTACGGATGCAGCCGTGGTGTACGCTGCATCAAAGATTGTCTGATACAGATGGGGATGCCACCAGCTATCTTCCTGCCAAATTTGGTGGCTCTAGCTCAAAGTTTGTGAAGGGGCAGGGGGCTGGGGGCGTTTTGGGTGGGCGTGGCATCCAAAATTTTGATGCAGATTTTTGTGGAATGCCAATTGCAATCTTCCTACCAAATTTGGTGACTCTAGCTTGGCGTAGGCGTGGCTCCAAGATACCTTTGGGGGTCACTACCAGTTATCTTCCTACCAAGTTTGGAGACTCTAGCTCAAACACTATGAAAGATACACGCATTCCCGCTTTTAACGAAAATTTGGGGCAGCTGAGGTGGGCAAGGGCGGTATGGGTGGGTGCGGCATCCAAAATTTTTTGCAGTTTTTTGAGGATCGTCATCACCTATCTTGGCGTAAAATTTGGTGGCTCTAGCTTAAAAAATGAGGTAGATATAGGCGTTTCTGATTTCAAACTGCGAGGGGGCTGGGGGCGGAATGGGAGGGCGTGGCCCCAAAATTTTTGATGCAATTTTTTCGGGGTTGCCAGTAGCTATCTTCCTACCAAATTTGGTAACTCTAACTGTCAGGGTGTGCGGAAACGGTGGATTTATCGATTTTGAGTTATCGAATTTATCGATTTGCCAGCCTCCCAGTTATCGTATAACCCCAACACTTTATCTGTCCCGGCCATAGATAAAGACATTTGCAAAGTTTCAAGTCTCTAGCTTGAAGGGTGTGGAAAAAAGTTGCGTTCATACAGACGGACAGACACCATGACGGACATTGCACAAACCCAATATACTCTTTACCTTCGGTATCGAGTATAATCAGGCTGCAAATGAAAAAAAAAATGGTAGCATTTAAGTAAACCCATGTTTGATGGGCACAACTGAAATTACCAGAGATTATGATAAACATAACCGAAACCACTCAAAAGACTCAAAGCAAATTCACCTTACAGATCTTTACCCGGGCAGTACGGGTCGGCTTGAGTAAATTGTATCATATGAATCTCTATATATAAAAGAGTTCGTCCGCGTTAAAATGGATAGCATATCGGCCTTAACGAAAAGAGCTAGAAGGCTGAAATTTTCACACAATTTTTTATGCAGGTATTCTGTTTGACCTAAGAAAGGAATTTTAATTTGGACAACTCCTTCGAGTACCTCCCATACATTTTGGAGCACTTTTACCCACTCCAAAAACAAAACAAATTACCCATTCCACTACTGCCGCCTGTTTGTCGCACAAGCTGAGAGTTTGATCGCGAGCGAGAATACAAAAACAAAACAAATGCGCAGTGACGCCTTCGCGTCGCACAAGCAAAGTCATAAAAAAAAGGTTCATACACTCGCAAAAAAGAAACGGATTTCCGCTTCTTAATGAATAAGTGCATTCACATATAAGTGAACAATGCGCTTGAAAATAATTTTCAATATTTTATGTACATGAATCTTTTCGCACAGTGCACATTGTTTTTTTTTTCAAATTTGTGTGCCTTTGACAATTGATTTACGACCCAAGTAGCGTTTGTTGTTGTTGTAAGTGTTGTTGTTGGGCCCGCACTGCTACTTTTGTTGGTGTCATTGATTTAAAAAAACAACAACAACAACAAAACATAACTTGGTCCGTGTAGAAAAATTTTGCACACCAAAATACATATGTATGTTGTGGGGGTGGATTTGCCTACTTGCTGCTAATATAACTTAGACTAAACGTAACACACTTAATTAATAATATACAATTTCGAACAAGTAAAATAGGTTCGTACACTTGCAAAAAAGAAACGGATTTCCGCTTCTTAATGAATAAGTGCATTCACATATAAGTGAACAATGCGCTTGAAAATAATTTTCAATATTTTATGTACATGAATCTTTTCGCACAGTGCACATTGTTTTTTTTTTCAAATTTGTGTGCCTTTGACAATTGATTTACGACGCGAGTAGCTATTAGCGTCGTCCACCCGGAAGATGCGGCGGCAATTGGAACAGTCCCAGCGTCCAGCATGTGTGTGAATAAGAAATTTGCAAACTCGATAAAACATCGTGCAAATTGTTCAGTAAGCCAAAAAATCCCAGAAAATAAAAAAAAAGCCAAAAAATAAAAAAAAAGCCAGAAAAAGCCAAAAAAATAAGAAAAACCAAAAATTAGAAAAAAAGCCACAAAATAAAAATAAGACAAAAAAAAAAAAAAAAAAAGCCAAAAAATAAAAAAAAAGCCAATAAATAAAAAAAAGCCAAAAAAAAAAAAAAAAGCCAAAAAATCCCAAAAAAAAAAAAAAAAAAAATAAAAAAAACCAAAAAAATCCCAGAAAATAAAAAAGAAGCATATGCAGTATCTGCAGTATTCCTTATTGGTGTCCGCTTCATCGCGGCTTATCCAAACTTTAAAATCTGGCTGCTGTAGCCAGCAATCACGAAATTTTTGTTTGTACGAATCTTTCGGCATTATTTAAGTTTATTTTTCACTTTTGTTGTACATTAGATTACAAATGATATCGAAAATACATACAAAGTATGTAAAAAGATCGCTATTTTTAATAGATTGGATGCCACAATGTTTTTAAAGAAAACTTTGAAAAAAATATTGAAATAAATGAATCAAATAAAATCTGAAAAAAGGCCAGATTTCCGGATAGGGGATGTTTGATATTTTTTCCGGACAAGGGACTTAAAAACATGTCAGATCTGTCCGGAAAAAGGCCAAATCGGCATCACTGTTGTTTGTGTCATTGAATTAAAAAAAAAACAACTAAGCAAAACTTGGTGCGTCCAGAAAAATTTGGCACACCAGAAAATAATGTGGGGGTGGATTTGCATACTTGCTGCTAATATAACTTAGACTAAACGTAACACACTTACATTAATAATATACAATTTCAAACAAGTAAAATTGGTTCGTACACTTGCAAAAAAGAAACGGATTTCCGCTTCTTAATGAATAAGTGCATTCACATGTAAGTGGACAATGCGCTTGAAAATAATTTTCAATATTTTATGTAAATGAATCTTTTCGCACAGTGCACATTGTTTTTTTTCTCATATTTGTGTGCCTTTGACAATTCATTTACGACCCAAGTAGCGTTTGTTGTTGTTGTTAGTGTTGTTCTTGGGCCCGCACTGCTACTTTTTATTGGTGTCGTTGATTAAAAAAAAAAACAACAACAACAAAACATAACTTGGTGCGTGTAGAAAAATTTTGCACACCAAAATACATATGTTGTGGGGGTGGATTTGCCTACTTGCTGCTAATATAACTTAGACAAAACGTATAACTTACATTAATAATATACAATTTCGAACAAGCAAAGGCCGTTCACATTAGTTTTTACACAAATCTATGTACGTTGTTCGTCCCAAACTCAAAGAGCCGCTTAAAATTTAACAGAGTGCGCGCGTTGCTCTTATGATAATTAGATAATTTCAAATCTCGCTCCGATCATGCTCCTCTGTTGTTGCTCATTTACGTTCACTCTATATTTTATGTGCGCGCTTTGCATGTCAATCATAAAGTTCAATAACCCTACTTCCTCCGCACACACTAAGTCAAAGCTAAAGGCTAAAGTACGTGTGAGTTTAGGCTATGCAATTCACTTAACTGCAGCCTCTTAGATACATATGTTTTGCTTTCATTCAGTGCGTGCGAAGAAGGCAGCGATACTACGCTCTTTTTTTGACTTGCAGAGCGCGCGTATACATAAGAGAGTGATCTGAAACCATGATACAAAATACCGATAACGCATTGCGCATAAATAGCTGTTTTGCGTGACGTCACATGTGACAGGTTGGGTATGATTTTCATATTGCATATGGCTGTTGATGCTGATCAAGAATATATCTACCTTTTATGGGGTCGGAGATGCTTCTTTTTGCCTGTTACATACTTATGCACAAAACAATTATACTCTTTTTTACCCATTTCAGGGTATAAATATAACTGTGAATGCAAAAGATTTGTTGTTGCTGTTTTTGTCGATCGCTTCAGGCTTATTATAAGCCGTTGTATGCACACACGAATTTGAAACAACAAAGGAGGACTAAGAGGAATGCGATTGGCTTAAGAGCATGAAAATGTGATATTGTTCTGTAGATGAGATCAATTCACATAAATAACAGTAACTCTTTCACTCTAAGGGAATTTTACAATTTTTACTTTAGTGTGCCATTTGCGCATTGCTTCATTTTATTTCTAAAAGTGATACAAGAATGAACATACAAAATTATTGGGGTGCTTTGCCTGCTACAGTTTAATATGCTTTCCCTGCCACAGTTTTATATGCAGCCGCTGCAGCCACAGCAGCAACAGTTTCAGCTATCTTCCTTCCAAATTTGGTGACACTAGCTCAAAGTTTAGGTGGGGGAAGGGGGGCTGGGCGAGTTATGGGTGGGTATGGCATCCAAATTATTCCTGCAGATCTTCTTGGATGTCAATTGCTATCTTCCTACCAAATTTGGTGACTCTAGCTCAAAAATTGTAAAAGGTTGGGGAAGGGTGCTGTGGGCGTTATGGGTGGGCCTGGCTACAAAATATCTTTGGCTGTCGCTACCAGTTATGGACGCGGCATCCAAAGTTTTGATGCAGTTTTTTGGGGATCGTCATCACCTATGTTGGCGCAAAATTTGGTGGATCGAGCTTAAAAACTGAGGAAGTTATAGGCGTTTTTGATTTAAAACCGCGGGGGGCTGGAAGCGGAATGGGTGGGCGTGGCTCCACAATTTTTCGGGGATGCCAGTAGCTATCTTCCTACCAAATTTGGTAGCTCTAACTGTAAGGGTGTGCCGAATAGGTGGATTTTGAGTTATCTAATTTATCAATTTGCCAGCCCCCCAGTTTTTGTAAAGCCCCAATCTTGACACTTTAATTTACTATGCCATAGATAAAGAGAATTGAAGAGTTTCAAGCCTTTAGCTTGAATTAAGTGGAAAAACGTTGCGTTCATACAGACAGACGGACAGACAACATGACGGACATACTCCCAATATACTCTATACCTTCGGTAACGAGTATAATGACGCGCCTGATTCTCTATCTCAATAGTTGCGTGGAAAAGAGAATGATTAATACTTTGCTTTAATATTTTGTGAAATATTTTCTGATTTATTTATTTTATATCTTCTGTTGCTAAAATTTATATAAACTATCCGCGCAGCGAAGTAAGCGGGCCACTTACTAGTTAATTTATATATTTTTATTAATTTCTTGTTGTGCAGCATTGACTGCCAAAACAATAAGTATGGCGCTATTGGAGTTCAATTTTGTCAATATTTTCCGAAATAAGTATAAGCCGGCTCTTGCCCGACATGTTGTTTACTTTTTGCCACTTTTTACGAGCCGTGAAGATATGCTCAGCATTCTTTACTGGCCGTACACAGCCACACTGTTATTTAACATTTTCATTGTTCAACACTTATTAAAGGCCAGTAACTAACATACTGCGTACAAGGGTCTCGTAGAACTGTACGGGCGCTGTACGAGACCATTTTTATTTTTATATGAAGTTTTTACGGTACGAGAGCTGTACTGTCATCTGCGTAGGCCCCTTTATCTGGAAATCTGGAATTTTTAGACTAAATTGTTTATTTTATTTAATTTATTAAAATTGATTTTTTATAAACTATGTGGCATCTCTTTTATGCAAACTTTTATCGATATCGTGAATAATCGTACGCATATCGAAGCGTAATTTGTACAAGTCAAGTTGATTAAAAATGCCTAAAGAACTTTATAAGCAAAAATTCCGCGATTGCTGGCTACAGTAGCCAGATTTTAAAAACTGGTTGTTTTGTGTCGCGATGAGTCGGACAGTAATAAGGCTTATTGCAAATACTGCAAATGCAGTGTAAACTCGAAAGTGAAAAAAGCAACGACAAAAAAAGCAAAATAGGTGCACAATACGCTACCGTCGATTCCGGCGATTTTCCAAAAAAAGGGGCATAAAGTCAAAAAATGTATGGTAGAATATTAAAAAAAACCTTGTTATTTATTAATAGTAAACACTTCAGGAAGCTTAAAAAAGCTGGGTGGCAACTCTCTTTATGTGGCAGCCTCTTAAAGTCAGCTGATGGCAAGCAGATTTCGATTGTAAAAGTTACCGCGAAAATTTTACTTCTGCAATCGATCAGTGTGCGTATGTTTTTATGCAGTTAAATATATTTATTTAGTATGGAAAACAAAGATCAAGGTATATATAATCTGTATGTTATGGCAAAAGTACATAAATATTTGTGTTGTTGTTTTTGTCCAGTGTTGTATTTGGTTGTATTTGAACTAAAATTTTAACAATTGTAATCGTGTTCCGTGAAGTATTTCTATATCAAGAGCAAGCCAGAGCAGGCAACTAATAATGGCAACTTAAATGTCTATTTTAATTTGGTAAAAATCTCATTTCCCCGTTTTCCCCCGTTTATACAAAAAATGCACTAGTTGTTGTTGCGATTACCAACAGCGAGCTTGCCGATATTTGGAACAGCAACAATCGCAACGCAAGCGCTGTAACGTCGTTTATTAGCCTATTTCCACTGCTCAGTTATTCATTTAACAGTGAGTTAACAGTAACTGAGGTTCAGTTTGCATGTATTCTCCCATAAGGAATTAACTGAAGTAAAACTGACCGTAAATATTAACTAAGGCATAACTGAAGAGAAACCAGTTCATTTGAACACTTGTTCGATAAAACATCGTGATGTTTCATCGAAAAAGTCACAAAACAGCTGATTGAACGTTGAAAAGGAGAGCGCAATTATGAATTATATTTTTAAAATAATTAATATACTTCTTTTTTAGATGTATTTACGAACAAAATACGTAATTTGAGAGCAAGGCATGGAGAACTTGTTTCAGGGCAATGCAAAGAAACTGCGGGACGTGGATGGAAATTCTCCTTGAAAAACGCATCACTATTTTGTGGCACATTCAGCTCCCAAAACTTTCCATGCCTTGGCTATTTTCAACATAAATATAGAGAGATGCTATTTTCAAATATGCTTGCAAGTTAATTTTAACTAACAAATGACCACTCAGATGGACGCTTTCGTTTTCTGCTACATATTTGCAATGTTCGTGGCAAATGTTTCTTTAAAATTACATTGCTCCTTCATAATAAGCAAATCAGGTTGTAGAAATAGCATGTATGTCAATCAAACTGACAATAATGCACTACAAATTTGCAATAATGAATTTCGCTCCATGATTAATTCGTAATTTTAGCTATTACAAACCAAAACAAAACAAACCGAACAGCTGATTCATTAAATGAGGTTCAGTTACAGTGCAATGGAAATAACTTTCGTAACTGACTGTTAAGTTAACAGTAACTGAGCAATGGAAATAGGCTATATATTAACAGAAATAAATAAAGATGATTTGAGCATATCGCAGATGAATACAATAGAAGCCAAAGTATCCATTTTTGTAAAACAAATTAAACGGTATATACGCAAACATCACGCAAATCTGGATAAAATTAAGTCGATGTACTCAGAATGGTTTTCAAAAAGTTTTGAAATACGAATCGATATGGAGGATACCAAAAATTCAACACCTTCCAAAACAGGACGCCCAAAATTAGGGTATACAGAGGCCGGGTCAAGGCTTAGAAGGAAAATGGCTTTAGAAGTTGCCATAGCAAAGATTATGATAACATCAATGAATATTCGTTCGTTTTAGATGAGGAAGATTTTTAACTGCTTATTTGTAAAGTTTGTAATAAAATAACTACATATATGAATAAAAATTTGTTATCTTTATACTCGATACCGAAGGTAAAGAGTATATTGAGTTTGTGCAATGTCCGTCATGGTGTCTGTCCGTCTGTCCGTCTGTCTGTCTGTATGAACGCAACTTTTTTCCACACCCTTCAAGCTAGAGACTTGAAACTTTGCAAATGTCTTTATCTATGGCCGGGACAGATAAAGTGTCAAGATTGGGGTTATACGATAACTGGGAGGCTGGCAAATCGATAAATTCGATAACTCAAAATCGATAAATCCACCGTTTCCTTACACCCTTACAGTTAGAGCTACCAAATTTGGTAGGAAGATAGCTACTGGCATCCCCGAAAAAATTGCATCAAAAATTTTGGGGCCACGCCCACCCATTCCGCCCCCAGCCCCCCCGCAGTTTGAGTTTTTAGTTTAGTCTTGTTTCGAGACGCGAAGCAAGCAAGCATCCTTTGGTTGGGCCTATAGAGACCTCGATCTCCTTTACCACTGGTAGAAGCTACTGGTCCGTCAAATGTTCCTTCTGCTGGAGGCTTCAGCGGTGCTGATATTGCATCAATAAAGAAAGAGGCAAAAGAATTTTCCAGTATAATATGGCGTAAAAAATCATTGAGATTCCATATAAATGATGTAGCATTTCGGGGAGATTCATCGTTGCATTCAGAAATTAAAGATTTACAAATTTTTAAAAGCGATGTAGTAGGCACCAGCGTTTGCAAAAACTACTCTGTAGCAGCAAGAGCAATCAAAATATTGCTATGCTCTTGCTACCGCTCTGACTTTTGATTTCATCTGTAGCAGAGCCGTAGCCGAACGACGAAAATTTGATGTTCTGCTCTGCTCTGTAGTTTTTTCACTTCATATTCTGTAGCAATAGCAAAAAACGAAACGATATGCTACTCGTAGCCGGAGCTGTAGCCGAAAATCGAGAGCGAGATGACAGCAGAGCAAATGAAAAATATTTATATGCTACTGCTCTTGTGCATGAAGCAAGAAAGACAGATAGCATTGCACATAAACTGTGCAAAACGTCACATCTGATGCATTTTGTAAAAAATTTTTTTAATAAAAATGAATGATAATAAAGTTGAAACTGTTTCTCTTATTATATTATTATTATGATATTGTATTAAAAGCAAAAATAAAGTAATTTAAAATGTAAACAAGCCAAATATTCAACACATGCATTACATGTGACGTCATAAGCCACAACAATGTATTTACTATTTGTAATAATATTCACCCTTATTCCCGTTGTCGTCGTCGTCGTCGTTGTCAATTTAGAGTCGTTGTCACATCACATCAATATCGTATCACTTCGATGCTATTTCGGTATTCTGTAACGGACTTGTGACGACGACGTCTCGTTATCGATAGTTCTATCGCAAAAGCACCATTCACACAGAAATTTGACAGTTGTTTGCAAATTTTATAAAATTAATATACAAATAAACATGTTTTTCTCATCTGATTCATCTAGTGATGATGAAAAAAAATGTAATCTTATAAAAATTAGGAGAAAGCCATGCCAAACGCGTTTTGGAAGAAAATTATCGTGCTGGTGATCAACACAATTGGCTTTTGGGTAAGAATAATTAACATACAAAGCCCACCATTTCAAAAGATTTTAATATAGGTGATGCTGGATATTCTCTGCAACCTTTTCTTATGACGCCTTATCGATCTGCGGGAAGTAGAAGTGCTGAGGCGGTTTACAACGTAAAGCACGCCAAGGCAAGAAATGTTGTGGAGCGCACAATTGGTGTTTTGAAGAACAGATTCCGATGTATAATCGGTGCCCGCCAACTCCACTACAAACCGGCAAAGGCAACTCAAATCGTCAATGTTTGTGCAGCACTGCATAATGTATGTGTTAAATATGCTACAAGTGTACATGAAGAAATCGAAGAATATGAAGAAATTGGTCAAATGGACGTTGGAATCGGTGACATTGACCATTTACCAAGTTCCGAAGCCACGGATATTCGAAACCAAATAAAATTAAGTTTCATTTAAAAATAAAAAATAACGAAAATAAAGTTTAATTTTTAATTATTTATATTTAAAATTTTTAGTTCTTTTTCTTTTAAAGCAATTTCTAAATTATTTAGTTGCAGCTCTTTTTTTGTAGCTCGATTTCGCGTAAATCCCGCTTTTCCAGGAGCTTTAGTTTTTTCTCCTCGACTTCCAATAGCTTCTGGGAGTTTAGGGACGCATCTTCCAGTGTGCGCTTGATGGATGTTAAGCTGTTTGAAATCTCCGAAAGTACCTTCTGTTGCATGCCACTGTGACTTTCCAGTAAATTTTGCTTGCTTGTTGGTTTTTTGCTTGATAATTTTTCTGCGTTTCGCGATGTTGGTGGTTGTTCTTCGTCACCCGCCGATTCAACTTCAGTACCCGCCGATTCAACTTCTGGTACCATTTCTAGCGGTTCATCCATCGGAATCGGATCGGAATCGTCAACAATTGCAGTTCCTTGAGCACTTCCCTCGGGATTCAGTTGTTTTTCGAACTGAAGCAAGTTTGCCACGGATTCCTCCAAAGAATTTAGCGCAAGTTGCTTGTTTATCCCACCACCGGTCGCCCTACATTCTGCCTCCAAACCTAAAATTTAATAAAATTCTTAAAATCGCGAAAAATCTAATGCAATGCGATAATATACCTTCTGCCAGCCATCGCCATTTCTTATCGGCGGTCCAAAAGCGTTTAATAAATTGCCGATGTTCTTCCAATCCTCGTTGAAATTGCATGGAAGAGTTCCTCTGCGGAATCCCTTTGCCAGAGATGGATTTTTTTTCCAGCTCTTCCACAAGTTTTTCAAATTGTTGTGAATTTGTTATTTTCATTTTAAATCACTTTATATTTTATTTCAAAAAACAAATTAATTTCTTGCACTGTCGTTGGCAGTCGTCACAAAAAATCTCAACGACAAAAACAGAGTCGTGTCAAGACAATATCGTCGTCAATTTTACTTACAGAATACCGATTATGTGACGATAGTTGTCGATAGGTAACGATGACGACTACGAGAATACCAAATTTCGTTTGTCGTCATCAGACGACAACGTTTGACGTCGACGACGACAACGTTTGACGTCGACGACGACAACGTTTGACGTCGACGACGACAACGGGAATAAGGGTGATTGTCTTGTGCGATATTTCGTATCGATAACCTTGTGATGCACATCAAACACTGTGCAACTCTGTGCATTGCTTGCAGTTTTTACAAGCTTTGCCTACAAACGAATGTTGCAGCAAAAAACTTAACCGTGTAGTCAAAAATTTTCGGCACTCTTAAATATTGATTTAGTGCGTTAAAATGGCACCGCTTAAAAAAAATTTCGACATTTTAAAATATTTTAATGCAAATGATGATGGCCATGTACAATGCAAAAAATGTTTTAAACTTTTGAAAAATGATCGTGTTTTTAATTTAAAAAAGCATTTGCAATTGAATGGCATCAGTGTTGAAGAAGAAGGAAGTGGTTCTGTTCGCCTTGCTACATCAGAACATTTAAAACATAAATTGATTAAAGTTAAAATCAATAGAAAACTTTTAATTCGGTCATACATTGGTCTTGTCACTGAAGAAAGCGTTCCATTCCATGTGCTCAACTCAAAAAATATGCGCAATATAATTGACCCAATATGTCAAGGTCTTACAGACAAATGTGGAATAAACTTTAAGTTGAATGGAAGCAAATGCAAATCGGTACATTAATCGGTATATTAATTAATTTCCGTAACAATAATCATTTAACTTAATACACAAATTTCAATGTCTAACTATTTAATTTTGTTAACCTACACGTTAATAAAAAAACGATAACAGAATTACAGCAAAAACAAACACAAAAAAGAGCAGTAGCATATAAATATTTTTCATTTGCTCTGCTGTCATCTCGCTCTCGATTTTCGGCTACAGCTCCGGCTACGAGTAGCATATCGGTTCGTTTTTTGCTATTGCTATTGCTACAGAATATGAACCCTTCAGTACGGCCGAATGACGCAAAATGAACGTAGCGTCGACAATTCTGTGACAAACGTCGACGCTCGCTTATACCCTTCACAAATGAAGTAGCATCTACAGAGAACATAAATAATCCACTCAAATTAACTAACGATGAATTATATCATATTGGCATTTTTCTTTATATGTCACTTTACCGGTACCCGAATATCGAAAGTTACTGGAGTAAAAACGCGTTCACCCCTATTCAAGAAACAATGACTAAGAAAAGATTCGAAGCTATACAAAAATTCCTGACATTCCGAAATGAAAATGAGCGCATGAAGAAGGGTCAACCCGGCTACGATTCGCTATTTCGTATATGAAATATGGCCAACGAACTCAACAAAAGATTCGACTATGCGATTCATTTGGTTTTGCTTACAAGTTTGAAATACAAGAATACCAAATTGTAAGCTTTCTTTGGATAATGCGATCAAACACCAAGAACGAGGCTTTTCAGTAGAGTTCCAGGGATCTGCTTTTGGCATTGATATAAGCAACGTCTTGTGGAAGGATACTAAGTGTGTGCGGTTAGTTTCAACATACGTTGGTGTTGAACCATTTGCAAGATCATATTCTCTTGATTTACCCTTCAAAAGCGCCCCGCTATGACCGAAAGGCCAAAAACTATATTGAAGTTGGTTGTCCGCAAATAATTCGCGAGTACAATGGCCATATGGGTGGAGTAGATGGATGGTCTTATGGGTCGGTATCATATTCGTACAAAAACCCGAGATGCGATGACACGTTTGTTTTACCATTTCATTGATATGGCCGCTACCAACTCCTAAATTTTGTATCGTCGTATACACGCAGGAAAACATACCGGTTGTTGCAGTTGCCTGAATTTCGTTAAGAAATTGCTGCTGGTCTTGTGGCACATAAAATAAAAGGTGTAGCAGGTCGTTCAAGCAGTCATGCAAACAGTCGCTCAAACAATATTGCAAAAATTCTCAAACGCAATGTGTTTGCTCAAAATGCAATATCCATTTATGCCAAGAATTGTCTTTCGGACTATCACCAACATTAAAATTCTCAAACATTACTTTTCAGTTCATAATTAAATAAATTACAATAAAAATAAAACCAACACATGTTTATTTTTTTAGGGCTTAACCGTCAACACACAGTGGTTGCGCCCATAGGCCATAAATCAAAAAATCTATCACAAAATATTTGGAAACAATGTATACAAATTATCTCTTAAATGTCCAAACTTCTTGATGGCAAACCGGTTTTGTCTGGAAATCTAACGGGACTTTCTAAAAATAGAATGCAAAGCGTGATCATGTGTACATTTTTGCAGCACAGCGGAGTTAAGTTAGGTTTTTTTCATAACATAATTGCCTTTCAAAGTGGTCAAACATTCCCAGGAGCTATCCGATTTTAATAATTTAAAATGCAGTTTGAAGCTGAAGGTATTTACATTAAATGTACATATTAAGAAATAAATTAATCCCCAAATTTTTTTTGTGAAATTAACAAAATCTGTGTAATATTTTTTGTGTATTTTGTGAACGTCTTTTTTATGTTTAGTTGGAGTTTTAGTTGTGATCCCACAAAATGCCACGATTGGCTTATATGTCTCTGTATTCGTCTGACTCTTAAGGTAATATATGTGTAAAAATTAGCTGCAGAAATTTGCAGATGTGTTACTATCGTAAGTATAATGACGCTGTCTAACGTTGTTCAAGGTCATAGTTTTGCCTTTTGTGCTGTTCCGTTTTGTGTTCGTCTTTCGTGTGTGTATATGATATATGTATACATATATAAAATTAATGTTTTTGCTCTTGGACTTTACTTTTTAGGCTCTTCCTATAACACAACTTGCAGTCGACCATGGTAGATGGGAAGATATGTAATGCCCTTAGCGACACATCTGCAGCAAAATGTTACATTTGTCAAGCAAAGCCAACGGATATGAATAAAATAGAAAAGTGCTTGCAAATGAATGTTAATAAGACCTGCTTTGAATTTGGCTTGTCACCATTACACTCTTATTTACGATTCTTTGAATATTTTTTGCATATTTCATATACAGTATCGGACAAAACTAAAGCACCCCCTCAGAACATTTTTTTAATTTTATAATTTTTTTATGAAAACAAAGATATTTATATAACCTGTTGGTGTTTTTTAATTATAAAGATTATAAATATTGATAAACAAAAGAATTTGGCCTAATACAATTGATAAACAAAAAATTTTGAACAAAAAACCGTTTTAACTAGTAAATCTTAAGCGACAAAACGAAAGCACCCCCTTTTAAAAAAATGTAAAAAAAAATGTTTAAATTAGTATTTTGTGGCGAATCCTTTATTTTTTATAACATTCGCACATCTTTTGGGCATAGAGCATATTAAGTTATGAATTATGTCCGGCGAGACAGCTTCCCAGGCAATTTTTACTGATTCGAGCAGATCTTGCCTAGTTTTGCAACTGTTTCGGTTAACTCTTCTGTTTACTATGTCTCACAAGTTCTCAATGGGGTTAAAATCTGGTTATTGGGCAGGCCAATGAACAACTTCAATGCCGCTGCCCTGCAACCAATCCTTAACCACCCTTGCGGTATGTTTCGGGTCATTATCGTGCTGAAACCTCCATTGAAGTGACATTTCTTCTTCGGCAAATGGCAGCATGACCTCCTGAAGTATACTAAGATACTGATATCTATCCATAATGCCATTAACTTCATGAAGTGGCCCTATTCCTTGCCCCGAAAAACTTCCCCAGACCATCACATTTCCCCCTCCGTGCGGAACAGTGAGGTTGCAAAACTTTGGATTTAGTCGTTGCCCGTTTGGTCTGCGTACACGCCTCATACCATCTGAACCGATCAAATTGAACTTCGATTCGTCAGAAAACAGCACAGTCTTCCATTGGAACACAAAACTTGGCAAATTTCTAAGGAAAACATTTCTTCAAAAAAAAAAATAATCCAAAAAGATTTCAAAGAAAAAATGCGGTTAATAGTGGACAAGCCGAGAGTTGGAGGAAGCGGAAATTCAAATGATGGAAATACGGCGAGATCATTTTTTAATAATTCTGAGTTGTCAGCTGAAATAACTGGCTTAGATGAAAGCCTAATAATTCGATGTTCCACATTGCTTCAAGCTATGTCATCAGGGTACAAAATTAATGCCAACAAATTTAAATTATATGCTCTTGAAACTGCCAAGAAACTAATAGATTTCTATCCTTGGTACTACTTTCCACCCACAGTTCACAAAGTTTTAATACATGGTGCAGATGTGATTAATTTCGCACTTGTTTCAATTGGAGAACTATCGGAAGAAGCTGCGGAATCGCGAAACAAAGACATAAAACTATTTAGAAAGCAGCATACTAGAAAGACATCTCGAATTTCAACAAACACGGATCTAATAAGCAGACTTTTTTTATCTTCCGATCCCTTTATTACGAGACTAAGGAAATTGCCATGCAAACATAATTCCAACTTAATGAAGTCTGCATTAGATATGTTAGAAGAGTCTGATTAATTTTTACCAAGCCCCTGTTATGAATCTTATTTTGTTTATATATGTTAATGTTATAATAAAATGACATATGTTTGAAACTTATATATTTGTAAACGTATTTTTTTTTGCAATTGTTGAAATGCAGTTGATATTATATAGTAAATCAATCGTTTCATACCGATGGCTTATATGGGAGCTATCGGATATAGTCATCCGATGTGGCTAATTTTTTTTACAACATATTTAAAATATTTTTATAGATTTATGGTAAAAATTTCAAGTCGATATCTCAACGGGAAGTATTTATGGCCGCGGCTCCATACAAGCCCAACCACAGTGCAACAGTGCCTTGAAGGCACTGTTCACCTTTTTTGATCCTTTTTAGAGGGTTAAGCTGCCGTATAATGAGGCAGGACAACGCTTAAAAAGAAAGTTGGCTTCCGACTTAGCAGACAACAATGGAAATTGCAAAAGTCTTTTTATGCATGCAGCCGCGGTCTCCGCGAAATAATCGAATGAATGTGATACAGCATATGTCCTAAAGAAAGCAATGCTTACTTCAAATGGACCAAGTGAAGATAAAAAAAATCTTTTTGCATCAGAACCCATACCTCTGTCTCCTAGTGAAGCACTAGAATTTATGCTTGAAAATTCTTTGAGCAAAGCAAAATATAATTCAATGCGAAATATTAACAAAAAGCAAAATTCTGGCATATATCCTAGCTACAAAAGAATTCAGGAAGCTAAATTACAGTTGAGACCTGCAGAAATAATTGCAACTGAAACATTGGCTGAAGTTTCATTGCAAAGCCTGTCAAACCATACTGCTAGCCGGATTGTACTTATGGATGAGATGAGATTTTAAAAATCTTGATATTAGGAGCGCCAAGTTGATTGTTAGCTACGGATTCGACGGCACAACGGGCCAGAGCATGTATTAGCAGAGATTTGAAGTTAACGAACCGGTCTAGAGAGACCAGTCTTTGTTTGTAACAACAATCATTCCCATTAGGCTAATAGATGATTCAGAGACGGTTCTTTGGATGGAATTTGTCAGGGAGAGCAAAGAACACATTCTAAAGGAAATTGAAAATTTAGACATACAAATACGAAACATGTTACCATTTATATGCACAACTTCGAACAGATTAACATATCATATGATCTTTATATGACGGTAATAAATGGCAAGGTTTTAAATATTTTGACTGGCACAAAATCTTGTCAATTATGCCCGATCTGTGGAGCTGGACCTAAACAATTTATGGCAACCACCGATATTTCCGCACGGATATTTACACCAAATGAAGGAACTCTTCAATACGGGATTAGCCCTTTACATGCCTGGATACGGATATTTGAATTGTTTTTTAAGATTGCTTACAGAATGGAATTCAAACAAGTGGAAACGTTGCAGTCGGACGCAACCGACTGCGTTGTACTCGATACCAGTATTTAAACCGGTAAAAAGATGCCCGATTGCAAAGGAGTACGGATGCGGGGGTGTAAGCTGCCTCAAAAATTGTCTGATACAGATGGGGATGCCACCAGCTATCTTCCTACCTAATTTGGTGACTCTAGCTCAAAGTTTGTAAAAGGTTCGGGAAGGGGGGCTGGAGCAGTATGGATGGGCGTGGCTCCAAAATATCTTTGGGGGTCGCTACCAGTTATCTTACTACCAAATTTGGAGGCTCTAGCTCAAACACTATGAAAGATACACGCATTTCCGTTTTTAACGAAGCGTTGGGGCTGGAGTTGGCTAGGGCGGTGGGGTAGGCGTGGCATCCCAAGTTTTGATGCAGTTTTTTGCGGATCGTCATCACATATCTTGGCGCAAAATTTGGTGGCTCTAGCTCAAAAACTGAGCAAGATAAAGTCATTTCTGATTTGAAACTGCGGTGGGGCTGAGGGCGGAATGGGTGGGCGTGACTCAAAAACTTTAATGCAGATCATTGGGGTTCATTACTAGCTATCTTCCTACCAAATTTGGTGACTCTAGCTCAAAGTTTTAAAAAGTTGGGGAAGGGGGCTTGGGGTAGGCGTGGCTCCAAGATATCTTTGGGGGTCACTACCAGTTATCTTCCTACCAAGTTTGGAGACTCTAGCTCAAACACTATGAAAGATACAAGCATTCCCGCTTTTAACGAAAAGTTGGGGCGGCTGAGGTGGGCAAGGGCGGTATGGGTGGGTGCGGCATCCAAAATTTTTGAGGATCGTCATCACCTATCTTGGCGTAAAATTTGGTGGCTCTAGCTTAAAAACTGAAGTAGATATAGGCGTTTCTGATTTCAAATTTCGGGGGGGCTAGGGCGGAATGGGTGGGCGTGGCTCCAAAATTTTGATGCAATTTTTTCGGTGATGCCAGTAGCTATCTTTCTACCAAATTTGGTAACTATAACTGTAAGGGTGTGCAGAATAGGTGGATTTATCGAATTTGAGTTAACGAATTTATCGATTTGCCAGCCCCCCCAGTTATCGGAGAACGCCAATCTTGACACTTTATCTGTCTATGCTATAGATAAAGACATTTGCGAAGTTTCAAGTCTCTAGCTCTTAGGGTGTGGAAAAAATTGCGCACAGACGGACAGACACCATGACAGACATTGCACAAACCCAATATACTCTTTACCTTCGGTATCGAGTATAAAAATGGCAAGTAAGGAATAAAATGGAAAAAATGCAAATAATCGGGAAAAAACATATACAAAAGAGAATGTATCAAGAAATGGGCTTACATGTGGATAAGCCAAAGCAAATGGCAACACAAACGATGGCAATACGGCAAGGAAAGCGTTTTCAAATATAAAATTTTTTGAATTAATTTTGGAATTGGAAATAGATTTACTTGAAAGCCTCCGGATTATATTTATCGCAATTTCTTGTGAAATCTTGTGTCCCCAGGGACCTGTTCACGCATCCGAGGGGTAAACGCGTTTAGAAGCCTATAAAACCTAAACCATCAGATCGCGGAATACCTTAAAAGTCGCAGAACAAAATTCTCTTGGAATACATGGTAACTTTGGGGGGGTGTTGTCTTGGCCGAAATAGGAGTAAATTGCGTTTGAAAACGCAATAGGTCCCTAGGGACCTGTTCACGCATCGAAGGGTTAATGCACTTACGTTCCAAAAACTCTGCGAAGAAACGTTCACTGCATTTATGACCAATTACCCGTGGTACCCAATGTCCCCAACATGCATAAAATACTGGTTCATGGATCTCAAAAATGCATCGGAAGCGCGCAATAAGCTGTACAAACAGGATAAGAGATCACACGCTTGCCATAATTCGCGTGCGAACAATTTTACTGACATGTTTCATAGATCAATTGACTCCTCAGATTCACTTCTTCGAGTATCATTGTTGCCAAAAGAAGTCATTTCACTTTTAGAAATACCTCATATTGCACCTTATGTTAGGAATGATTCACTAAACAGTGATCCGAATCTGATTCCGAATGTGATGCTGGTCCTACTCTTTCGAATTAGAAGTAGAAGATAATAAATTTTTTTTTTTTTTTTTTTTTATAAGAGCTATTTTTAATATTTAGTTACAATTCTCAATGTGCTTTTGCAAAAGCTGAAGCTTCAAGGCTTAATAAACATGTTTGCACCTCACTTACATGAAATAAATTAAATTACCATTAATTTGAACTAATCTATCAGGGGTGCCACAGAAAACGTCAGTGAAATTTGATTCCGCCAGAAGCAAAATCGTCTTAAAATTTTCACGGTGCCACAGAACTCCGAGTGATTTCATTTACTTAGTGTGTGCACAAACCTTATCAGACTTGGCTGCTAAGGGTTGACACCACGCCAGATTAAATTAGGCAAGTGTTTGTTTAGCACCTTTTGTAGTCTAAACATATCAGAATAAGGGGCTTTCAACTGGTTTCATATTTTATTAACATTTTTTAATGTTTTTGTACAGAAGTTGATTGTTTTTAGCAAATAAACACACAAGAAAACATTTAAATTTTGGCGGGAAAACAATTAAAAGATATTCGGCAACTCTAGAAGCTATCTGCCAACTGTCTGGCAACAATTTCCGCCTGACAGCAATCAGCTGTTCATAAATCATCCCCAAATTGTTTTAAACAGAAGTTGTTTTAAATTGAATATGCCGTTAGCGAGATTATTGGCCATAGAAGAGCTCCGGCGGCAGAAAATTAGGAAAGAAACCATGCAGCGAAGGCATCTCAGATGCGCATCTGATCCGTTTTCGCAACCGATTCCGATTACTCCAAGAGATCCTTTTGTATAGCCCCTTAAGAGTCTCATGCATTATAAATGTTTGCTGTGCTCTTCACAATTTATGCCGCGAACATGAGGATGAGGATTTTAGTATTGCTGAAGTTCCTGAACCAAGCGCAGAATTTGATTGTTTATCAAATTTTAATCTGCCGGAAACAACTTCTCAAATTCGAGACGATATAGCAGCGTCTTTAAGAAGACTTTAAAGTGTTTTTCATGAAATATTTGTTTTTGTTTAATAAATATGCTTTGTTTTGTTGTTTTTCAATTTTATTGAAATTTTGTTCCAAGAGCTGCGACTAATTTTTCCAAAAGCAAATTGGTTTTCTTTTGCTCCTCTAGCATTTCTTGAGACGTTTTTGTAATCTCTGCCAGCTCGTTGCTTATGTTTCGGAGCACCAAGTTTTCGTCGGCCACCATTGCAGCCAGTCGGTTCTCGGCAGGCAATTTTACATTGCTGCTACTTGCAGTGTCCGTCTTCTGCCTTTTAGGGGAAGGTTCTAAAAGTGGAATTCAAATTAATTGGTTTTTTTTTAAATAATCTTACATACGTACCATCGTTTTTTTCTTCACTGTCATCTTCCAGTGTGGGCTGCAGGATGCCAAAGGTTAGGGCGCCGTATACTCCATCAACCGCCTCATACGTGTGGCAAAGGTTGGCAATTTCGATTTCAATCGGTGACAACTGTACTTGATTGAAAGGCCCGCCGCCTGTGGCCCTGGTCTCCTTCCTGTTGTGTGTAATTTTTTTTTTATTGCCGTTTTCCAGTCTTTCTAAACCTGAAATAAACAATGGCCATAATTGTTGCCTGCAATTTACTATCAACAAGATAAGCTACTTACTTTGCGCCACTCCTCCGAAGTTTTAATTGGAGGACCAAGCGTGTTCAACTGAAGCTTTAAGTCCTCCCAAGCTGCCGCAACAGCCACCCTGTCCCCTTTCGTAAAGTTCTTGGCAATGTCCGGGTGCTTCTTCATAAAGCTAAACATGGCTTCGTCTTGGCGAGCGTTTCGATGTTTTCCCCTTAAAATAATTGCATTGTAAAATATTTATAAAAAAAACAAATCAAATTTACTTACATGTTGAGCGCGTTTTCTTCTTCTTTCTTTGTTTGTTTTGGCTCTGCCATTTTCCAGATGATGCCACTTTTAAGGCGTTGCCACCTGGCACAATTACAGCTGACCACAAATGTTTTCACAAATTGCACAACAAGTAAAACAATTTTGAAGTCAAGTTTGTGTTTACTTCAAAGAGCTATTTTTTAATGCTTAATTAAAAGAAAACAGGAGTGGTTCCACATATATTTTTATTAAACACATTACTCCGAATTTATGCTTGAGAAATGTGGCATTACTGCATTGACTGCATTGAATTTGCTTCGGACTAGGTGGCAGCATTAAATTCTAGCCTTTTTACGGACGATTTCAAATCGTTGGAAATGTCAGAGCGTTTTAGTCTGTGGCACCGTGAAATAAAAAAAGGCATGAAATTCGGGCGGAAGCGTTTTCTGTGGCACCCCTGTATATATATAAAAGAGTTTGTCTTGTTAAGAATGGACGAGCCACAGCCTAAACGAAAAGAGCTAGAAGGCTGAAATTTTCACACAATTTTCCATGCAGGTATTAAGTGAGCACTAAGAAAGGAATTTTATTTTGGACAACTCCTTCGAGTACCGCCCATACATTTTGGAGCACTTTTACCCATTCCAAAAACAAAACCCATTCCGCCTGATTGTCGCACCAGCTGAGGGTTTGATCGCGAGCGAGAAAACAAAAACAAAACAAATGCGCAGTGACGCCTTCGTGTCGCACAAGCAAAGTCATAAAAAAAGGTTCGTACACTTGCAAAAAAGAAACGGATTTCCGCTTCTTAATGAATAATTGCATTGACAAATAAGTGAACAGTGCGCTTGAAAATAATTTTCATAATTTTATGTACATGTATCTTTTCGCACAGTGCACATTGTTATTTTTTCAAATTTGTGTGCCTTTGACAATTGATTTACGACCCAAGTAGCGTTTGTTAATGGTGTTAGTGTTGTTGTTGGGCCCGCCCTGCTACTTTTTGTTGGTGTCGTTGATTTAAAAAAACAACAACAACAAAACAAAACTTGGTGCGTCTGGAAAAATTTTGCACACCAAAATACATATGTTGTGGGTGGTGGGGTGGATTTGCTGCTAATATAACTTAGACAAAACGTAACACACTTACATTAATAATATACAATTTCGAACAAGCAAAGGCCGTTCACATATGTAAGTTTGTACACAAATCTATGCATGCCTGCGTCGTACGTGTGAACCACGCTCTTCGTCCCAAACTCAAAGAGCCGCGCGTCGCTCTTATGATAACTAGATAATTTGAAATCTCGCTCCGATCATGCTCCTCTGTTGTTGCTCATTTACGTTCACTCTCTATTTTATGTGCGCGCTTTGCATGTCAATCATAAAGTTCAATAGCCCTACCTCCTCCGCACACACTAAGTCAAAGCTAAAGGCTAAAGTACGTGTGAGTTTAGGCTATGCAATTCACTTAACTGCAGCCTCTTAGATATGTTTTGCTTTGATTCAGTGCGTGCGAAGAAGGCAGCGATACTACGCTCTTTGTTTGACTTGCAGTGCGCGCGCATACATAAGAAAGTGAGCTGAAATCATGATACAAAAAATACCGATAACGCATTGCGCATAAAAATCTGTTTTGCGTGACGTCACATGTGACAGGTTGGGTATGATTTTCATATTGCATATGGCTGTTGATGCTGATCAAGAATAATATACTTTATATGGGGTCGGAGATGCTTCTTTTTGCCTGTTACATACTTTTGCATAAAAAAATTATACCCTTTTTTACCCATTTCAGGGTATAAATGTAACTGTGAATGCAAAAGATTTGTTGTTGCTGTTTTTGTCGATCGCTTCAGATTTATTGTAAGCCGTTGTATGCACACACCAATTTGAAACAACAAAGGAGGACTAAGAGGAATGCGATTGGCTTAAGAGCATGAAAATGTGATATTGTTCTGTAGATGAGATCAATTCACATAAATAACAGTAGCTCTTTCACTCTAAGGGAATTTTAAAAATTTTATTATTTAATTATTTTATTTTATTATTGGGGTGCTTTGCCTGCTGTGGCCCTGCCACAGTTTTATATGCAGCCGGTGCAGCCACAGCAGCAAAAGTTTCAGCTATCTTCCTTCCAAATTTGGTGACACCAACTCAAAGTTTGTTAAAGGTGGGGGGAAGGGGGCTGGGCGAGTTATGGGTGGGTATGGCATTCAAATTATTACTGAATTGAAGAGCCACAGCCTAAGCGAAATGAGCTAGAAGGATGAAATTTTCACACAATATTCCATGCAGGTAGTAAGTGAGTACATCCCATACATTTTGGAGCACTTTGACCAATTCCAAACACAAAACAAATTACCCATTCCACTACTGGCGCCTGATTGTCGCAAAAGCTGAGGGTTTGATCGAGAGCGCGAATACAAAAACAAAACAAATGCGCAGTGACGCCTTCGCGTCGCACAAGCAAAGTCATAAAAAAAAGGATTGCAAAGGGGTACGGATGCGGCAGGGGTGTAAGTTACTACCAATATTTTCTGATGCAGATGGGGATGCCACCAGCTATCTTCCTACCTAATTTGGTGACTCTTGCTCAAAGTTTGTAAAGGGTTGGGGAAGTGGAGCATGGTGTCTGTCCGTCTGTCTGTATAAACGCAACTTTTTTCCACACAATTCAAGCTAAAGACTTGAAACTTTCCAATTCTCTTTATCTATGGCATAGTAAATTAAAGTGTCAAGATTGGGACTTTACAATAACTGGGGGGCTGGCAAATTGATAAATTCGATAACTCAAAATCGACAAATCCACCTATTCCGCACACCCTTACAGTTAGAGTTACCAAATTTGGTAGGAAGATCGCTACTGGCATACCCGAAACATTTTGGTGCCACGCCCACCTATTCCGCCCCCAGCCCCCCGTAATTTTTAATCAGAACGCCTATATCTTCCTCAGTTTTTAAGCTAGAGCCACCAAAATTTGCGCCAAGATAGGTGATGACGATCCCCAAAAAACTGAATCAAAACTTTGGTTGCCACGCCCGCCCATACCGCCCTAGGCAACGCCAGCCGCCCCAACTTTTCGTTAAAAACGGGAATGCGTGTATGTTTCATAGTTTTTGAGCTAAACGCCTCCAGCACCCTTCCCCAACCTTTTACAAACTTTGAGCTAGAGTCACCAAATTTGGAAGGAAGATAGCAAGTGACATCCCAAAAAGATCTGCAGGAATAATTTGGATGCCATTCCCACCCATAACGCGCAAAGCCCCCTCTCCCCCTAACTTTAAACAAACTTTGAGCTAGAGTCATCAAATTAGGTAGGAAGATAGCAAGTGACATCCCAAAAAGATCTGCAGGAATAATTTGGATGCCATGCCCACCCATTACGCGCTAAGCCCCTCTCCCCCAACCTTTTAAAAACTTTGAGCTAGAGTCACCAAATTTGGTAGGAAGATAGCAAGTGACATCCCAAAAAGATCTGCAAGAATAATTTGGATGCCATGCCCACCCATAACGCGCAAAGCCCCTCTTCCCCCACCATTAACAAACTTTGAGCTAGTGTCACCAAATTTGGAAGGAAGATAGCTGGTGGCATGCCCATCTGTATCAGAATTTTTGAGGCAGCTTTCACCCCTGCCGCATCCGTACCCCTTTGCAATCAGGCCTCGTTTTACCGGTTTAAATACTGGTATCGAAAATAGCGCAGTCAATTGCGTCCTAATAAAACGTTTCCACTTGCTTTTTATTGTAGTTTCCTCAGTTGTCCTTATCCAACTATATATAATGTTGCTTCAATTATTAAGTCTAAAGTCGACTTATTATTATAAACAAAACAAATAAACAACTTAATTTAAAGTAAGTATTATAAATAAATACTTCAAAATAAGTCAAAAATTGACTTCACTGTACAACGTGTAAACCACTGACTGCGTGATCTGAGTTTTATCGTTCTTGCGTTTTGTCTAAGTAAAGCAAGTATGCAAATCCACCACAAGAACGCACCAAGTTTTGCTTAGTTGTTGTTTTTTTAAATCAATCACAATCACAACAGTGATGCCGATTTGGCCTTTTTCCGGACAGATCTGTCCTGTTATTAAGTGCTTTGTCCGGAAAAATATCAAACATCCCCTATCCGGAAATCTAGCCTTTTTTCAGATTTTATTTGATTCATTTATTTCAATCTTTTTTTCAGAGTTTTCTTTAAAAACAGTGTGGCATCCGATCTATTAAAAACAGCGATCTTTTTAAAACGGTGTGGCATCCTTTTTAACATACTTTGTATGTATTTTCGATATCACATGTAATGTACAACAAAAGTGAAAAATAAAGTTAAAGTTGAAGTACAAACAAAAATTTCGTGATTGCTGGCTACAGCAGCCAGATTTTAAAGACTGGATAAGCCGCGATGAAGCGCACACCAAGGCATACTGCAGATACTGCATATGCAGTCTTAATAGCAAAATAGATCACATTCGCGCGTATATGGCGAACGCTTTGTGCCTCGCACAAAAAAGCATAATTATTTTATGCCGGCCGATTGTCCCCAATCTTGTCACCAGGAAGCTGTATTAGCTCTGTTTATGTTTATTATCACCTCACGGAATTGTGCAAGCTTCATTTTTATGCAAAAAGCTTATAATTGCACAGAACAATTTTTGTCCTGTTTTCTGTCCTTTTCTATACTCGATACCGAAGGTAAAGAGTATATTGGGTTTGTGCAATGTCCGTCATGGTGTCTGTCCGTCTGTATGTTCGCAAGTTTTTTCAACACCCTTCAAGCTAGAGACTTGAAACTTTGCAAATGTCTTTATCTATGGCCGGGACAGATCAAGTTCTCAGATTAGGGTTCTACGATAACTGGCAAATCGACAAATTCGAAAACTCAAAATCAATAAATCCACCTATTCCGCACACCCTTATAGTTAGAGTTACCAAATTTGGTAGGAAGATAGCTACTGGCATCCCCGAAAAAATTACATCCAAAATTTTGGAGCCACGCCCACCCATTCCACCCCCAGCCCCCCTGCAATTTTAAATCAGAAACGCTTATAACTTCTTCAGTTTTTGAGCTACAGGCACCAAATTGTCAAAGGCACACAAATTTGAAGAAAAAAAACAATGTGCACTGTGCTAAAAGATACATGTACATAAAATTATAAAAATTATTTTCAAGCGCATTGTTCACTTATTTGTGAATGCAATTATTCATTAAGAAGCGGAAATCCGTTTCTTTTTTGCAAGTGTACGAACCTTTTTTTATGACTTTGCTTGTGCGACGCGAAGGCGTCACTGCGCATTTGTTTTGTTTTTGTGTTCTCAAACCCTCAGCTTGTGCGACAATCAAGCGGCATTAGTGGAATGGGTAATTTGTTTTGTTTTTGGAATGGGTAAAAGTGCTCCAAAATGTATGGGAGGTACTCGAAGTTGTCCAAAATATAATTCCTTTCTTAGTGCCCACTTACTACCTGCATCGAATATTGTGTGAAAATTTCAGCCTTCTAGCTCTTTTCGTTTAGGCTGTGGATCCTCCATTCTTAACAGGACAAACTTTCTTATATATAAGTATAGACTAGTAAGTGCCCCGCATACTTCGCTGCGCGGATAGTTTATATAAATTTTAGCAACAGAAGATATAAAATAAATAAATTAGAAAATATTTCACAAAATATTAAAGCAAAGTATTAATCATTCTCTTTTCCACGCAACTATTGAGATAGAGAATCAGGCGCGTCATTATACTCGTTACCGAAGCTAAAGAGTATATTGGGAGTATGTCCGTCATGGTGTCTGTCCGTCTGTCTGTATGAACGCAACTTTTTTCCACACAATTCAAGCTAAAGACTTGAAACTTTCCAATTCTCTTTATCTATGGCATAGTAAATTAAAGTGTCAAGATTGGGACTTTACAATAACTGGGGGGCTGGCAAATTGATAAATTCGATAACTCAAAATCGACAAATCCACCTATTCCGCACACCCTTACAGTTAGAGTTACCAAATTTGGTAGGAAGATCGCTACTGGCATACCCGAAACATTTTGGTGCCACGCCCACCTATTCCGCCCCCAGCCCCCCCGTAATTTTAAACCAGAACGCCTATATCTTCCTCAGTTTTTAAGCTAGAGCCACCAAAATTTGCGCCAAGATAGGTGATGACGATCCCCAAAAAACTGAATCAAAACTTTGGTTGCCACGCCCGCCCATACCGCCCTAAGAAACCCCAGCCTCCCCAACTTTTCGTTTAAAACGGGAATGCGTGTATGTTTCATAGTTTTTGAGCTAAACGGCCAAAGCACCTTTCCCCAACCTTTTACAAACTTTGAGCTAGAGTCATTAAATTAGGTAGGAAGATAGCAAGTGACATCCCAAAAAGATCTGCAGGAATAATTTGGATGCCATGCCCACCCATAACGCGCTAAGCCCCTTTCCCCCACCTTTAACAAACTTTGAGCTAGAGTCATCAAATTAGGTAGGAAGATAGCAAGTGACATCCCAAAAAGATCTGCAGGAATAATTTGGATGCCATGCCCACCCATAACGCGCTAAGCCCCTCTCCCCCAACCTTTTAAAAACTTTGAGCTAGAGTCACCAAATTTGGTAGGAAGATAGCAAGTGACATCCCAAAAAGATCTGCAAGAATAATTTGGATGCCATGCCCACCCATAACGCGCAAAGCCCCTCTTCCCCCACCTTTAACAAACTTTGAGCTAGTGTCACCAAATTTGGAAGGAAGATAGCTGGTGGCATGCCCATCTGTATCAGAATTTTTGAGGCAGCTTTCACCCCTGCCGCATCCGTACAATTGCAATCAGGCCTCGTTTTACCGGTTTAAATACTGGTATCGAAAATAGCGCAGTCAATTGCGTCCTAATAAAACGTTTCCACTTGCTTTTTATTGTAGTTTCCTCAGTTGTCCTTATCCAACTATATATAATGTTGCTTCAATTATTAAGTCTAAAGTCGACTTATTATTATAAACAAAACAAATAAACAACTTAATTTAAAGTAAGTATTATAAATAAATACTTCAAAATAAGTCAAAAATTGACTTCACTGTACAACGTGTAAACCACTGACTGCGTGATCTGAGTTTTATCGTTCTTGCGTTTTGTCTAAGTAAAGCAAGTATGCAAATCCACCACAAGAACGCACCAAGTTTTGCTTAGTTGTTGTTTTTTTAAATCAATCACAATCACAACAGTGATGCCGATTTGGCCTTTTTCCGGACAGATCTGTCCTGTTATTAAGTGCTTTGTCCGGAAAAATATCAAACATCCCCTATCCGGAAATCTAGCCTTTTTTCAGATTTTATTTGATTCATTTATTTCAATCTTTTTTTCAGAGTTTTCTTTAAAAACAGTGTGGCATCCGATCTATTAAAAACAGCGATCTTTTTAAAACGGTGTGGCATCCTTTTTAACATACTTTGTATGTATTTTCGATATCACATGTAATGTACAACAAAAGTGAAAAATAAAGTTAAAGTTGAAGTACAAACAAAAATTTCGTGATTGCTGGCTACAGCAGCCAGATTTTAAAGACTGGATAAGCCGCGATGAAGCGCACACCAAGGCATACTGCAGATACTGCATATGCAGTCTTAATAGCAAAATAGATCACATTCGCGCGTATATGGCGAACGCTTTGTGCCTCGCACAAAAAAGCATAATTATTTTATGCCGGCCGATTGTCCCCAATCTTGTCACCAGGAAGCTGTATTAGCTCTGTTTATGTTTATTATCACCTCACGGAATTGTGCAAGCTTCATTTTTATGCAAAAAGCTTATAATTGCACAGAACAATTTTTGTCCTGTTTTCTGTCCTTTTCTATACTCGATACCGAAGGTAAAGAGTATATTGGGTTTGTGCAATGTCCGTCATGGTGTCTGTCCGTCTGTATGTTCGCAAGTTTTTTCAACACCCTTCAAGCTAGAGACTTGAAACTTTGCAAATGTCTTTATCTATGGCCGGGACAGATCAAGTTCTCAGATTAGGGTTCTACGATAACTGGCAAATCGACAAATTCGAAAACTCAAAATCAATAAATCCACCTATTCCGCACACCCTTATAGTTAGAGTTACCAAATTTAGTAGGAAGATAGCTACTGGCATCCCCGAAAAAATTACATCCAAAATTTTGGAGCCACGCCCACCCATTCCACCCCCAGCCCCCCTGCAATTTTAAATCAGAAACGCTTATAACTTCTTCAGTTTTTGAGCTACAGGCACCAAATAGTCAAAGGCACACAAATTTGAAAAAAAAAAAAAACAATGTGCACTGTGCTAAAAGATACATGTACATAAAATTATAAAAATTATTTTCAAGCGCATTGTTCACTTATTTGTGAATGCAATTATTCATTAAGAAGCGGAAATCCGTTTCTTTTTTGCAATTGTACGAACCTTTTTTTATGACTTTGCTTGTGCGACGCGAAGGCGTCACTGCGCATTTGTTTTGTTTTTGTGTTCTCAAACCCTCAGCTTGTGCGACAATCAAGCGGCATTAGTGGAATGGGTAATTTGTTTTGTTTTTGGAATGGGTAAAAGTGCTCCAAAATGTATGGGAGGTACTCGAAGTTGTCCAAAATATAATTCCTTTCTTAGTGCCCACTTACTACCTGCATCGAATATTGTGTGAAAATTTCAGCCTTCTAGCTCTTTTCGTTTAGGCTGTGGGTCCTCCATTCTTAACAGGACAAACTTTCTTATATATAAGTATAGACTAGTAAGTGCCCCGCATACTTCGCTGCGCGGATAGTTTATATAAATTTTAGCAACAGAAGATATAAAATAAATAAATTAGAAAATATTTCACAAAATATTAAAGCAAAGTATTATTCATTCTCTTTTCAGCGCAACTATTGAGGTGGAGAATCAGGCGCGTCATTATACTCGTTACCGAAGCTAAAGAGTATATTGGGAGAATGTCCGTCATGGTGTCTGTCCGTCTGTCTGTATGAACGCAACTTTTTTTCACAAAATTCAAGCTAAAGACTTGAAACTTTCCAATTCTCTTTATCTATGGCATAGTAAATTAAAGTGTCAAGATTGGGACTTTACAATAACTGGGGGGCAGGCAAATTGATAAATTCGATAACTCAAAATCGACAAATCCACCTACTCCGCACACCCTTACAGTTAGAGTTACCAAATTTGGTAGGAAGATCGCTACTGGCATCCCCGAAACATTTTGGTGCCACGCCCACCCATTCCGCCCCCAGCCCCCCCGTAATTTTAAACCAGAACGCCTATATCTTCCTCAGTTTTTGAGCTAGAGCCACCAAAATTTGCGCCAAGATAGGTGATGACGATCCCCAAAAAACTGAACCAAAACTTTGGTTGCCACGCCCACCCATACTGCTCTAGCCAACCCCAGCCGCCCGAACTTTTCGTTAAAAACGGGAATGCGTGTATGTTTCATAGTTTTTGAGCTAAACGCCCAAAGCACCTTTCCCCAACCTTTTACAAACTTTGAGCTAGAGTCATCAAATTAGGTAGGAAGATAGCAAGTGACATCCCAAAAAGATCTGCAGGAATAATTTGGATGCCATGCCCACCCATAACGCGCTAAGCCCCTGTCCCCCCACCTTTAACAAACTTTGAGCTAGAGTCATCAAATTAGGTAGGAAGATAGCAAGTGACATCCCAAAAAGATCTGCAGGAATAATTTGGTTGCCATGCCCACCCATAACGCGCAAAGCCCCTCTTCCCCCACCTTTAACAAACTTTGAGCTAGTGTCACCAAATTTGGAAGGAAGATAGCTGATGGCATACCCATCTGTATCAGAATTTTTGAAGCAGCTTTCACCCCTGCCGCATCCGTACCCCTTTGAAATCAGTCCTCTTTTTACCGGTTTAAATATTGGTATCGTTTGCTTTTTATTGTGGTTTTCTCAGTAGTCCTTATCCAACTATATATAATGTTGCTTCAATTATTAAGTCTAAAGTCGACTTATTATTATAAACAAAACAAATAGAAAACTTAATTTAAATTGTTTGTGTTGTTGCTGTTGATGGGTTATTCCGGCCAGTGGTGTTCATCGATATTTAAAAATCACTTAAATTCAATTTTCCTCCTATAAGTTTCGACGGCTTTGCCGCCTTCATCAGGGAGTCTGATTTTATTTCAAGTAAAAATAACATATCACATAAAGACATTAATACATAAAAACACTTCGTACATACATTTTTGTTGTTTTCACCTAATTTTAGTGTCGTCAGTCCTAATCCTAATCCTTTCTTCTAAACACATATACATTTTAAATATAAAGCTAATTTTTGTCCAGCTGTTTTTGATGTTGTTTGCTGCAGTTTGGTTTGCTTATTGCAGCCGCGTAAATGTAATTCGTCTGGTCAATGTCTCCTTTGTGATTTAGCGCGTCGTCCCCTCTTTGCTGTATGCGTAAGCTCTCCAGTGTTAATCTTGTTCGCTCTCTTCTCTCTACGTCAAGTACTTTGACCGCATCAAAATCAGCTGTGTGGTCATTTTCACTCAAATGTTGAGCTAGTGCTGTCGTAGTCTTTCTGTTCTTTGCGTCTCCTCTGTGTTCCGTTATTCGTGTAGCGAGCGATCTTTTTGTTGTTCCAATGTAAACTCTAATGCACTCCTCTCCCTCTTTTCTATTGCACTTGATTTCGTATATTACATTGTTCTGTTTGACTCTCTCAATTTTGTCTTTTGTGAGCTTTGTAAGCATATGTGATGTGCTCTGTGCTGTCTTTTGGGATAAGCTTCGTAAGCGTTGCTCTGTTCGTTACGTTTTCTATGTACGGGATGCTGATGTATTGTTTGTTTATCGTTCCTTAGGTTATTGTTGACGATTGAGATTTTTGACTTATTGTGTTATCAAGTTTAGCTGTGACGTCATTTATTAGTTTATCTATCAGATTTATTGGATAGCTGTTTTTGATTAGCATCGTTTTGAGTTTTATGTAGTTCTTTGGTCGGTGTTGTTTATCGCATAGTGTGTAGGAATTTCTAATAATATTTTTGATTGTATTTATTTTCTGTGTCATCGGCTGGTTTGAGTCGTAGTTCATTATTCGTCCCGACGCAGTTCCTTTGGTGTACCAGTCAAATGTAAGTCTATTTTCCCTTCGTTCTATTTCCATATCAAGATAGGCAATTTTGTTGTTCGTTTCCGTTTCTATTGTAAATTGTATTCTTTTGTGCTGTTTGTTGAATGTTTTTAATATGAATTGTGCTTCGTTCTTGTTTATAATCAGAAAAATGTCGTCAACGTATTTTGAGATATGTTTAATTGTTATATTATGTTGCTTGAGTTCATCAATCTCGTCGTCTAGGATTTTGTCTAAAACTATATTTGCGATTGTCGGTGACAGCGGGTTCCCCATTGGCATTCCAAACACCTGACTGTATGTTGTGTTATTGTATTTGAAATAATTATTTTCAATAAGTACAAAATCTAGGATTTCTTTAAATTTCTGTTTTGGAATGGATGTGTGTATTGATATGTCTGTCCATCTGTCCATTATGTTCTTTGTTGCGGTGTTAATGGGTATGTTAGTGAAGAGTGAGATAACATCAAATGATACCAGCATTTCCTCATTTCCAATTAATTATTTGTATTAATGTCTTTATGTGATATGTTATTTTTACTTGAAATAAAATCAGACTCCCTGATGAAGGCGGCAAAGCCGTCGAAACTTATAGGAGGAAAATTGAATTTCAATGATTTTTAAATATCGATGAACACCACTGGCCGGAATAACCCATCAACAGCAACAACACAAACAATTTCATACACTGGCCTACAAAATTTACACTTAATATATATATATATATTTTTTTAAATCAATGAGACCAACAAAAAGTAGCAGAGCGGGCCCAACAACAGTGATGCCGATTTGGCCTTTTTCCGGACAGATCTGTCCTGTTTTTAAGTGCTTTGTCCGGAAAAATATCAAACATCCCCTATTCGGATATCTAGCCTTTTTTCAGATTTTATTTGATTCATTTATTTCAATCTTTTTTTTCAAAGTTTTCTTTAAAAACAGTGTGGCATCCGATCTATTAAAAACAGCGATCTTTTTAAAACAGTGTGGCATCCTTTTTTATATATGTACTTTGTATGTATTTTCGATATCATTTGTAATCTAATGTACAACAAAAGTGAAAAATAAAGTTAAATAATACCGAAAGATTCGTACAAACAAAAATTTCGTGATTGATGGCTACAGCAGCCAGATTTTAAAGATTGGATAAGCCGCGATGAAGCCGACACCAATAAGGCATACTGCAGATACTGCATATGCAGTCTTAATAGCAAAATAGATCACATTCGCGTGTATATGGCGACAAAAAAACATATGCAAAACGCTTTGTGCCTCGCACAAAAAAGCATAATTTGTTTTAAGCCGGCCGATTGTCCCCAATCTTGCCACCAGGAAGCTGTATTAGCTATGTTTATGTTTATTATCACCTCACGGAATTGTGCAAGCTTCATTTTGATGCTAAAAGCTTAAAATTGCACAGAACAATTTTTGTCCTGTTTTCTGTCCTTTTTTATACTCGATACCGAAGGTAAAGAGTATATTGGGTTTGTGCAATGTCCGTCATGGTGTCTGTCTGCTGTCCGTCTGTATGTTCGCAAGTATTTTCCACACCCTTCAAGCTAGAGACAAAGGTGTGGCATCCTTTTTTACATACTTTGTATGTATTTTCGATATCACATGTAATGTACAACAAAAGTGAAAAATAAAGTTAAATAATACCGAAAGATTCGTACAAACAAAAATTTCGTGATTGCTGGCTACAGCAGCCAGATTTTAAAGACTGGATAAGCCGCGATGAAGCGCACACCAATAAGGCATACTGCAGATACTGCATATGCAGTCTTAATAGCAAAATAGATCACATTCGCGCGTATATGGCGAACGCTCTGTTTATGTTTATTATCACCTCACGGAATTGTGCAAGCTTCATTTTTATGCAAAAAGCTTATAATTGCACAGAACAATTTTTTTCCTGTTTTCTGTCCTTTTCTATACTCGATACCGAAGGTAAAGAGTATATTGGGTTTGTGCAATGTCCGTCATGGTGTCTGTCCGTCTGTATGTTCGCAAGTTTTTTCAACACCCTTCAAGCTAGAGACTTGAAACTTTGCAAATGTCTTTATCTATGGCCGGGACAGATCAAGTTCTCAGATTAGGGTTCTACGATAACTGGCAAATCGATAAATTCGAAAACTCAAAATCGATAAATCCACCTATTCCGCACACCCTTATAGTTAGAGTTACCAAATTTGGTAGGAAGATAGCTACTGGCATCGTCGAAAAAATTACATCCAAAATTTTGGAGCCACGCCCACCCATTCCACCCCCAGCCCCCTGCAATTTTAAATCAGAAACGCTTATAACTTCTTCAGTTTTTGAGCTACAGGCACCAAATTGTCAAAGGCACACAAATTTGAAGAAAAAAAACAATGTGCACTGTGCTAAAAGATACATGTACATAAAATTATAAAAATTATTTTCAAGCGCATTGTTCACTTATTTGTGAATGCAATTATTCATTAAGAAGCGGAAATCCGTTTCTTTTTGGAATGGGTAAAAGTGCTCCAAAATGTATGGGAGGTACTCGAAGGAGTTGTCCAAAATATAATTCCTTTCTTAGTGCCCACTTACTACCTGCATCGAATATTGTGTGAAAATTTCAGCGTTCTAGCTCTTTTCGTTTAGGCTGTGGGTCCTCCATTCTGGCTACAGCAGCCAGATTTTAAAGACTGGATAAGCCGCGATGAAGCGCACACCAATAAGGCATACTGCAGATACTGCATATGCAGTCTTAATAGCAAAATAGATCACATTCGCGCGTATATGGCGAACGCTTTGTGCCTCGCACAAAAAAGCATAATTATTTTATGCCGGCCGATTGTCCCCAATCTTGTCACCAGGAAGCTGTATTAGCTCTGTTTATGTTTATTATCACCTCACGGAATTGTGCAAGCTTCATTTATATGCAAAAAGCTTATAATTGCACAGAACAATTTTTGTCCTGTTTTCTGTCCTTTTCTATACTCGATACCGAAGGTAAAGAGTATATTGGGTTTGTGCAATGTCCGTCATGGTGTCTGTCCGTCTGTATGTTCGCAAGTTTTTTCAACACCCTTCAAGCTAGAGACTTGAAACTTTGCAAATGTCTTTATCTATGGCCGGGACAGATCAAGTTCTCAGATTAGGGTTCTACGATAACTGGCAAATCGACAAATTCGAAAACTCAAAATCGATAAATCCACCTATTCCGCACACCCTTATAGTTAGAGTTACCAAATTTGGTAGGAAGATAGCTACTGGCATCGTCGAAAAAATTACATCCAAAATTTTGGAGCCACGCCCACCCATTCCACCCCCAGCCCCCCTGCAATTTTAAATCAGAAACGCTTATAACTTCTTCAGTTTTTGAGCTACAGGCACCAAATTGTCAAAGGCACACAAATTTGAAGAAAAAAAAACAATGTGCACTGTGCTAAAAGATACATGTACATAAAATTATAAAAATTATTTTCAAGCGCATTGTTCACTTATTTGTGAATGCAATTATTCATTAAGAAGCGGAAATCCGTTTCTTTTTTGGAATGGGTAAAAGTGCTCCAAAATGTATGGGAGGTACTCGAAGGAGTTGTCCAAAATATAATTCCTTTCTTAGTGCCCACTTACTACCTGCATCGAATATTGTGTGAAAATTTCAGCCTTCTAGCTCTTTTCGTTTAGGCTGTGGGTCCTCCATTCTTAACAGGACAAACTTTCTTATATATAAGTATAGACTAGTAAGTGCCCCGCATACTTCGCTGCGCGGATAGTTTATATAAATTTTAGCAACAGAAGATATAAAATAAATAAATTAGAAAATATTTCACAAAATATTAAAAAGTATTATTCATTCTCTTTTCCACGCAACTATTGAGGTGGAGAATCAGGCGCGTCATTATACTCGTTACCGAAGCTAAAGAGTATATTGGGAGAGTGTCCGTCATGGTGTCTGTCCGTCTGTCTGTATGAACGCAGCTTTTTTTCACAAAATTCAAGCTAAAGACTTGAAACTTTCCAATTCTCTTTATCTATGGCATAGTAAATTAAAGTGTCAAGATTGGGACTTTACAATAACTGGGGGGCAGGCAAATTGATAAATTCGATAACTCAAAATCGACAAATCCACCTACTCCGCACACCCTTACAGTTAGAGTTACCAAATTTGGTAGGAAGATCGCTACTGGCATCCCCGAAATATTTTGGTGCCACGCCCACCCATTCCGCCCCCAGCCCCCGTAATTTTAAACCAGAACGCCTATATCTTCCTCAGTTTTTGAGCTAGAGCCACCAAAATTTGCGCCAAGATAGGTGATGACGATCCCCAAAAAACTGAATCAAAACTTTGGTTGCCACGCCCACCCATACTGCCCTAGCCAACCCCAGCCGCCCGAACTTTTCGTTAAAAACGGGAATGCGTGTATGTTTCATAGTTTTTGAGCTAAACGCCCAAAGCACCTTTCCCCAACCTTTTACAAACTTTGAGCTAGAGTCATCAAATTAGGTAGGAAGATAGCAAGTGACATCCCAAAAAGATCTGCAGGAATAATTTGGATGCCATGCCCACCCATAACGCGCTAAGCCCCTTTCCCCCCACCTTTAACAAACTTTGAGCTAGAGTCATCAAATTAGGTAGGACGATAGCAAGTGACATCCCAAAAAGATCTGCAAGAATAATTTGGTTGCCATGCCCACCCATAACGCGCAAAGCCCCTCTTCCCCCACCATTAACAAACTTTGAGCTAGTGTCACCAAATTTGGAAGGAAGATAGCTGATGGCATGCCCATCTGTATCAGAATTTTTGAAGCAGCTTTCACCCCTGCCGCATCCGTACCCCTTTGAAATCAGGCCTCTTTTTACCGGTTTAAATATTGGTATCGTTTGCTTTTTATTGTGGTTTTCTCAGTAGTCCTTATCCAACTATATATAATGTTGCTTCGATTATTAAGTCTAAAGTCGACTTATTATTATAAACAAAACAAATAGAAAACTTAATTTAAATTGTTTGTGTTGTTGCTGTTGATGGGTTATTCCGGCCAGTGGTGTTCATCGATATTTAAAAATCACTTAAATTCAATTTTCCTCCTATAAGTTTCGACGGCTTTGCCGCCTTCATCAGGGAGTCTGATTTTATTTCAAGTAAAAATAACATATCACATAAAGACATTAATACATAAAAAAACACTTCGTACATACATTTTTGTTGTTTTCACCTAATTTTAGTGTCGTCAGTCCTAATCCTAATCCTTTCTTCTAAACACATATACATTTTAAATATAAAGCTAATTTTTGTCCAGCTGTTTTTGATGTTGTTTGCTGCAGTTTGGTTTGCTTATTGCAGCCGCGTAAATGTAATTCGTCTGGTCAATGTCTCCTTTGTGATTTAGCGCGTCGTCCCCTCTTTGCTGTATGCGTAAGCTCTCCAGTGTTAATCTCGTTCGCTCTCTTCTCTCTACGTCAAGTACTTTGACCGCATCAAAATCAGCTGTGTGGTCATTTTCACTCAAATGTTGAGCTAGTGCTGTCGTAGTCTTTCTGTTCTTTGCGTCTCCTCTGTGTTCCGTTATTCGTGTAGCGAGCGATCTTTTTGTTGTTCCAATGTAAACTCTATTGCACTCCTCTCCCTCTTTTCTATTGCACTTGATTTCGTATATTACATTGTTCTGTTTGACTCTCTCAATTTTGTCTTTCGTGTTCGTAAACAAATTTCTTGTTGTTTTGTGAGCTTTGTAAGCATATGTGATGTGCTCTGTGCTGTCTTTTGGGATAAGCTTCGTAAGCGTTGCTCTGTTCGTTACGTTTTCTATGTACGGGATGCTGATGTATTGTTTGTTTATCGTTCCTTGGGTTATTGTTGACGATTGAGATTTTTGACTTATTGTGTTATCAAGTTTAGCTGTGACGTCATTTATTAGTTTATCTATCAAATTTATTGGATAGCTGTTTTTGATTAGCATCGTTTTGAGTTTTATGTAGTTCTTTGGTCGGTGTTGTTTATCGCATAGTGTGTAGGAATTTCTAATAATATTTTTGATTGAATTTATTTTCTGTGTCATCGGCTGGTTTGAGTCGTAGTTCATTATTCGTCCCGACGCAGTTCTTTTGGTGTACCAGTCAAATGTAAGTCTATTTTCCCTTCGTTCTATTTCCATATCAAGATAGGCAATTTTGTTGTTCGTTTCCGTTTCTATTGTAAATTGTATTCTTTTGTGCTGTTTGTTGAATGTTTTTAATATGAATTGTGCTTCGTTCTTGTTTATAATCAGAAAAATGTCGTCAACGTATTTTGAGATATGTTTAATTGTTATATTGAGTTCATCAATCTCGTCGTCTAGGATTTTGTCTAAAACTATATTTGCGATTGTCGGTGACAGCGGGTTCCCCATTGGCATTCCAAACACCTGACTGTATGTTGTGTTATTGTATTTGAAATAATTATTTTCAATAAGTACAAAATCTAGGATTTCTTTAAATTTCTGTTTTGGAATGGATGTGTGTATTGATATGTCTGTCCATCTGTCCATTATGTTCTTTGTTGCGGTGTTAATGGGTATGTTAGTGAAGAGTGAGATAACATCAAATGATACCAGCATTTCCTCATTTCCAATTAATTATTTGTATTAATGTCTTTATGTGATATGTTATTTTTACTTGAAATAAAATCAGACTCCCTAATGAAGGCGGCAAAGCCGTCGAAACTTATATTAGGAAAATTGAATTTCAATGATTTTTAAATATCGATGAACACCACTGGCCGGAATAACCCATCAACAGCAACAACACAAACAATTTCATACACTGGCCTACAAAATTTACACTTAATATATATATATATATTTTTTTAAATCAATGAGACCAACAAAAAGTAGCAGAGCGGGCCCAACAACAGTGATGCCGATTTGGCCTTTTTCCGGACAGATCTGTCCTGTTTTTAAGTGCTTTGTCCGGAAAAATATCAAACATCCCCTATTCGGAAATCTAGCCTTCTTTCAGATTTTATTTGATTCATTTATTTCAATCTTTTTTTCAAAGTTTTCTTTAAAAACAGTGTGGCATCCGATCTATTAAAAACAGCGATCTTTTTAAAACAGTGTGGCATCCTTTTTTATATATGTACTTTGTATGTATTTTCGATATCATTTGTAATCTAATGTACAACAAAAGTGAAAAATAAAGTTAAATAATACCGAAAGATTCGTACAAACAAAAATTTCGTGATTGCTGGCTACAGCAGCCAGATTTTAAAGATTGGATAAGCCGCGATGAAGCCGACACCAATAAGGCATACTGCAGATACTGCATATGCAGTCTTAATAGCAAAATAGATCACATTCGCGTGTATATGGCGACAAAAAAACATATGCAAAACGCTTTCGGCCGATTGTCCCCAATCTTGTCACCAGGAAGCTGTATTAGCTATGTTTATGTTTATTATCACCTCACGGAATTGTGCAAGCTCCATTTTGATGCTAAAAGCTTAAAATTGCACAGAACAATTTTTGTCCTGTTTTCTGTCCTTTTTTATACTCGATACCGAAGGTAAAGAGTATATTGGGTTTGTGCAATGTCCGTCATGGTGTCTGTCCGTCTGTATGTTCGCAAGTATTTTCCACACCCTTCAAGCTAGAGACAAAGGTGTGGCATCCTTTTTTACATACTTTGTATGTATTTTCGATATCACATGTAATGTACAACAAAAGTGAAAAATAAAGTTAAATAATACCGAAAGATTCGTACAAACAAAAATTTCGTGATTGCTGGCTACAGCAGCCAGATTTTAAAGACTGGATAAGCCGCGATGAAGCGCACACCAATAAGGCATACTGCAGATACTGCATATGCAGTCTTAATAGCAAAATAGATCACATTCGCGCGTATATGGCGAACGCTTTGTGCCTCGCACAAAAAAGCATAATTATTTTATGCCGGCCGATTGTCCCCAATCTTGTCACCAGGAAGCTGTATTAGCTCTGTTTATGTTTATTATCACCTCACGGAATTGTGCAAGCTTCATTTTTATGCAAAAAGCTTAAAATTGCACTGAACAATTTTTGTCCTGTTTTCTGTCCTTTTCTATACTCGATACCGAAGGTAAAGAGTATATTGGGTTTGTGCAATGTCCGTCATGGTGTCTGTCCGTCTGTATGTTCGCAAGTTTTTTCAACACCCTTCAAGCTAGAGACTTGAAACTTTGCAAATGTCTTTATCTATGGCCGGGACAGATCAAGTTCTCAGATTAGGGTTCTACGATAACTGGCAAATCGACAAATTCGAAAACTCAAAATCGATAAATCCACCTATTCCGCACACCCTTATAGTTAGAGTTACCAAATTTGGTAGGAAGATAGCTACTGGCATCGTCGAAAAAATTGCATCCAAAATTTTGGAGCCACGCCCACCCATTCCACCCCCAGCCCCCCTGCAATTTTAAATCAGAAACGCTTATAACTTCTTCAGTTTTTGAGCTACAGGCACCAAATAGTCAAAGGCACACAAATTTGAAAAAAAAAAAAACAATGTGCACTGTGCTAAAAGATACATGTACATAAAATTATAAAAATTATTTTCAAGCGCATTGTTCACTTATTTGTGAATGCAATTATTCATTAAGAAGCGGAAATCCGTTTCTTTTTTGGAATGGGTAAAAGTGCTCCAAAATGTATGGGAGGTACTCGAAGGAGTTGTCCAAAATATAATTCCTTTCTTAGTGCCCACTTACTACCTGCATCGAATATTGTGTGAAAATTTCAGCCTTCTAGCTCTTTTCGTTTAGGCTGTGGGTCCTCCATTCTTAACAGGACAAACTTTCTTATATATAAGTATAGACTAGTAAGTGCCCCGCATGCTTCGCTGCGCGGATAGTTTATATAAATTTTAGCAACAGAAGATATAAAATAAATAAATTAGAAAATATTTCACAAAATATTAAAGCAAAGTATTATTCATTCTCTTTTCCACGCAACTATTGAGGTAGAGAATCAGGCGCGTCATTATACTCGTTACCGAAGCTAAAGAGTATATTGGGAGAATGTCCGTCATGGTGTCTGTCCGTCTGTCTGTATGAACGCAACTTTTTTTCACAAAATTCAAGCTAAAGACTTGAAACTTTCCAATTCTCTTTATCTATGGCATAGTAAATTAAAGTGTCAAGATTGGGACTTTACAATAACTGGGGGGCAGGCAAATTGATAAATTCGATAACTCAAAATCGACAAATCCACCTACTCCGCACATCCTTACAGTAAGAGTTACCAAATTTGGTAGGAAAATCGCTACTGGCATCCCCGAAACATTTTGGTGCCACGCCCACCCATTCCGCCCCCAGCCCCCCGTAATTTTAAACCAGAACGCCTATATCTTCCTCAGTTTTTGAGCTAGAGCCACCAAAATTGCGCCAAGATAGGTGATGACGATCCCCAAAAAACTGAATCAAAACTTTGGTTGCCACGCCCACCCATACTGCCCTAGCCAACCCCAGCCGCCCGAACTTTTCGTTAAAAACGGGAATGCGTGTATGTTTCATAGTTTTTGAGCTAAACGCCCAAAGCACCTTTCCCCAACCTTTTACAAACTTTGAGCTAGAGTCATTAAATTAGGTAGGAAGATAGCAAGTGACATCCCAAAAGATCTGCAGGAATAATTTGGATGCCATGCCCACCCATAACGCGCTAAGCCCCTTTCCCCCCACCTTTAACAAACTTTGAGCTAGAGTCATCAAATTAGGTAGGAAGATAGCAAGTGACATCCCAAAAAGATCTGCAGGAATAATTTGGTTGCCATGCCCACCCATAACGCGCAAAGCCCCTCTTCCCCCACCTTTAACAAACTTTGAGCTAGTGTCACCAAATTTGGAAGGAAGATAGCTGATGGCATGCCCATCTGTATCAGAATTTTTGAAGCAGCTTTCACCCCTGCCGCATCCGTACCCCTTTGAAATCAGGCCTCTTTTTACCGGTTTAAATATTGGTATCGTTTGCTTTTTATTGTGGTTTTCTCAGTAGTCCTTATCCAACTATATATAATGTTGCTTCGATTATTAAGTCTAAAGTCGACTTATTATTATAAACAAAACAAATAGAAAACTTAATTTAAATTGTTTGTGTTGTTGCTGTTGATGGGTTATTCCGGCCAGTGGTGTTCATCGATATTTAAAAATCACTTAAATTCAATTTTCCTCCTATAAGTTTCGACGGCTTTGCCGCCTTCATCAGGGAGTCTGATTTTATTTCAAGTAAAAATAACATATCACATAAAGACATTAATACATAAAAAAACACTTCGTACATACATTTTTGTTGTTTTCACCTAATTTTAGTGTCGTCAGTCCTAATCCTAATCCTTTCTTCTAAACACATATACATCTCTATATATAAAAGAGTTCGTCCGCGTTAAAATGGATAGCATATCGGCCTTAACGAAAAGAGCTAGAAGGCTGAAATTTTCACACAATTTTTTATGCAGGTATTCTGTTTGACCTAAGAAAGGAATTTTATTTTGGACAACTCCTTCGAGTACCTCCCATACATTTTGGAGCACTTTTACCCACTCCAAAAACAAAACAAATTACCCATTCCACTACTGCCGCCTGTTTGTCGCACAAGCTGAGAGTTTGATCGCGAGCGAGAATACAAAAACAAAACAAATGCGCAGTGACGCCTTCGCGTCGCACAAGCAAAGTCATAAAAAAAAGGTTCATACACTCGCAAAAAAGAAACGGATTTCCGCTTCTTAATGAATAAGTGCATTCACATATAAGTGAACAATGCGCTTGAAAATAATTTTCAATATTTTATGTAAATGAATCTTTTCGCACAGTGCACATTGTTTTTTTTCTCAAATTTGTGTGCCTTTGACAATTGATTTACGACCCAAGTAGCGTTTGTTGTTGTTGTTAGTGTTGTTCTTGGGCCCGCACTGCTACTTTTGTTGGTGTCATTGATTTAAAAAAACAACAACAACAACAAAACATAACTTGGTCCGTGTAGAAAAATTTTGCACACCAAAATACATATGTATGTTGTGGGGGTGGATTTGCCTACTTGCTGCTAATATAACTTAGACTAAACGTAACACACTTAATTAATAATATACAATTTCGAACAAGTAAAATAGGTTCGTACACTTGCAAAAAAGAAACGGATTTCCGCTTCTTAATGAATAAGTGCATTCACATATAAGTGAACAATGCGCTTGAAAATAATTTTCAATATTTTATGTAAATGAATCTTTTCGCACAGTGCACATTGTTTTTTTTCTCAAATTTGTGTGCCTTTGACAATTCATTTACGACCCAAGTAGCGTTTGTTGTTGTTGTTAGTGTTGTTCTTGGGCCCGCACTGCTACTTTTTGTTGGTGTCGTTGATTAAAAAAAAAAAACAACAACAACAAAACATAACTTGGTGCGTGTAGAAAAATTTTGCACACCAAAATACATATGTTGTGGGGGGTGGATTTGCCTACTTGCTGCTAATATAACTTAGACAAAACGTATAACTTACATTAATAATATACAATTTCGAACAAGCAAAGGCCGTTCACATTAGTTTTTACACAAATCTATGTACGTTGTTCGTCCCAAACTCAAAGAGCCGCTTAAAATTTAACAGAGTGCGCGCGTTGCTCTTTTGATAATTAGATAATTTCAAATCTCGCTCCGATCATGCTCCTCTGTTGTTGCTCATTTACGTTCACTCTATATTTTATGTGCGCGCTTTGCATGTCAATCATAAAGTTCAATAACCCTACTTCCTCCGCACACACTAAGTCAAAGCTAAAGGCTAAAGTACGTGTGAGTTTAGGCTATGCAATTCACTTAACTGCAGCCTCTTAGATATGTTTTGCTTTGATTCAGTGCGTGCGAAGAAGGCAGCGATACTACGCTCTTTTTTTGAATTGCAGAGCGCGCGTATACATAAGAGAGTGATCCGAAACCATGATACAAAATACCGATAACGCATTGCGCATAAATAGCTGTTTTGCGTGACGTCACATGTGACAGGTTGGGTATGATTTTCATATTGCATATGGCTGTTGATGCTGATCAAGATTATATATCCTTTATATGGAGTCGGAGATGCTTCTTTTTGCCTGTTACATACTTTTGCACAAAACAATTATACCCTTATTAACCCATTTCAGGGTATAAATATAACTGTGAATGCAAAAGATTTGTTGTTGCTTTTTTTGTCGATCGCTTCAGGCTTATTATTAGCCGTTGTATGCACACACGAATTTGAAACAAAAAAGGAGGACTAAGAGGAATGCGATTGGCTTAAGAGCATGAAAATGTGATATTGTTCTGTAGATGAGATCAATTCACATAAATAACAGTAACTCTTTCACTTTTCACATTTGCGCATTGCTTCATTTGATTTCTAAAAGTGATACAAGAATGAACATACAAAATTATTGGGGTGCTTTGCCTGCTACAGTTTTATATGCTTTCCTTGCCACAGTTTTATATGCAGCCGCTGCAGCCACAGCAGCAACAGTTTCAGCTATCTTCCTTCCAAATTTGGTGACACTAGCTCAAAGTTTAGGTGGGGGAAGGGGGGCTGGGCGAGTTATGGGTGGGTATGGCATCCAAATTATTCCTGCAGATCTTCTTGGATGTCAATTGCTATCTTCCTACCAAATTTGGTGACTCTAGCTCAAAAATTGTAAAAGGTTGGGGAAGGGTGCTGTGGGCGTTATGGGTGGGCCAGGCTACAAAATATCTTTGGCTGTCGCTACCAGTTATGGACGCGGCATCCAAAGTTTTGATGCAGTTTTTTGGGGATCGTCATCACCTATGTTGGCGCAAAATTTTGTGGCTGTAGCTCAAAAACTGAGGAAGATAAAGTCATTTCTGATTTGAAACTGCGGTAGGGCTGGGGGCGGAAAGGGTGGGCGTGACTCCAAAACTTTAATGCAGATCATTGGGGTTCATTACTAGCTATCTTTCTACCAAATTCAGAGACTCTAGCTCAACAACTCTGAAAGATACACGCATTCCCGTTTTTAACGAAAAGTTGGGGCGGCTGGGGTTAGCTTGGGCGGTATGGGTAGGCGTGGCATCGAAAGTTTTGATGCAGTTTTTTGGGGATCGTCATCACTTATCTTGGCGCAAAATTTGGTGGATCGAGCTTAAAAACTGAGGAAGTTAGAGGCGTTTTTGATTTAAAACCGCGGGGGGCTGGGAGCGGAATGGGTGGGCGTGGCTCCACAATTTTTCGGGGATGCCAGTAGCTATCTTCCTACCAAATTTGGTAGCTCTAACTGTAAGGGTGTGCCGAATAGGTGGATTTTGAGTTATCTAATTTATCAATTTGCCAGCCCCCCAGTTATTGTAAAGCCCCAATCTTGACACTGTAATTTACTATGCCATAGATAAAGAGAATTGAAGAGTTTCAAGCCTTTAGCTTGAATTAAGTGGAAAAACGTTGCGTTCATAAAGACAGACGGACAGACAACATGACGGACATACTCCCAATATACTCTATACCTTCGATATCGAGTATAATGACGAGCCTGATTCTCTACCTCAATGGTGGCGTGGAAAAGAGAATGTTATTTACTTTGCTTTAATATTTTGTGAAATATTTTCTGATTTATTTATTTTATATCTTCTGTTGCTAAAATTTATATAAACTATCCGCGCAGCGAAGTAAGCGGGCCACTTACTAGTTGCATATATATAATATCCACAGTAGCACTTATATAATATTAGGGTACATAACATTCTTCATTCGTCAGTTCATTTTCTTATTACAGAAGTCCGCTATGTTTGTCTGTAAGTGTGTGTGTGTGTTGTGTCTGTGCATTCACGAAGAAGCAAAACAGAATTGCCTTGGACGAATGATGATTGCTGCATACCCTAACTAGCTTATTTGCTATATTTATCAATAAATCAATTAATATTATTAAACTATTTTAGTAGTTTCGCAATTGTTTGCTAAGCGCCAACTTATACTAATAAAAGTATGCATTTATAGCAAATATATTATTGAAGTACACGTCCTCAATAACACTTATAATTTATTAGGGTATTCAACAGTCATCATTCTCTTTGCTTAACAGCTGCATGGCTCGACCGTCCCGGGCTGGGGCGCTCTGCCGCTGCACAAAGCACTAATACCATCATACTTATTTTGAGCAGAGAAAAAATTTTTACAACAAACACATACTATTTGCTATACAAACGCTTCATAACGCGTAACACTTTTTTTGAAAGCGTCGACGCTAATCATGTGTGAGTTAACGCGGTGTGAGGTTTGCATGTATTGTATAGATAGTTGCGCTACCCGCGCCTATAGATGTTAACACATCAAAAAGGTTCGTACACTCGCAAAAAAGAAACGGATTTTCGCTTCTTAATGAATAAGTGCATACACAATTAAGTAAACAATGCGCTTGAAAATAATTTTCAATATTTTATGTACATGTATCTTTTCGCAAAGTGCACATTGTTATTTTTTCAGATTTCTGTGCCTTTGACAATTGATTTACGACCCAAGTAGCGTTTGTTGTTGTTGTAAGTGTTGTTGTTGGGCCCGCACTGTGGATTTGCCTACTTGCTGCTAATATAACTTAGACAAAACGTAACACACTTACATTAATAATATACAATTTCGAACAAGCAAAGGCCGTTCACATACGTTTGTATACAAATCTGTGCATGCCTGCAAACTCAAAGAGCCGCTTAAAACTAAACAGCGCTCGCTCTTATGATGATTAGATAATTTGAAATCTCGCTCCGATCATGCTCCTTTGTTTATGCTCATTTACGTTCACTCTCTATTTTATGTGCGCGCTTTGCATGTCAATCATAAAGTTCAACAACCCTACCTCCTCCGCACACACTAAATCAAAGCTAAAGGCTAAAGTACGTGTGAGTTTAGGCTATGCAATTCACTTAACTGCAGCCTCTTAGATACATATGTTTTGCTTTGATTCAGTGCGTGCGAAGAAGGCAGCGATACTACGCTCTTTGTTTGACTTGCAGTGCGCGCGCATACATAAGAGAGTGAGCCGAAATCATGATACAAAAAATACCGATAACGCATTGCGCATAAAAAGCTGTTTTGCGTGACGTCACATGTGACAGGTTGGGTATGATTTTCATATTGCATATGGCTGTTGATGCTGATCAAGATTATATATCCTTTATATGGAGTCGGAGATGCTTCTTTTTGCCTGTTACATACTTTTGCACAAAACAATTATACCCTTATTAACCCATTTCAGGGTATAAATATAACTGTGAATGCAAAAGATTTGTTGTTGCTTTTTTTGTCGATCGCTTCAGGCTTATTATTAGCCGTTGTATGCACACACGAATTTGAAACAAAAAAGGAGGACTAAGAGGAATGCGATTGGCTTAAGAGCATGAAAATGTGATATTGTTCTGTAGATGAGATCAATTCACATAAATAACAGTAACTCTTTCACTTTTCACATTTGCGCATTGCTTCATTTGATTTCTAAAAGTGATACAAGAATGAACGGACAAAATTATTGGGGTGCTTTGCCTGCTGTAGCCCTGCCACAGTTTTATATGCAGCCGGTGCAGCCACAGCAGCAACAGTTTCAGCTATCTTCCTTCCAAATTTGGTGACACTAGCTCTCTCTCTAGGGCTGGGCGCGTTATGGGTGGGTATGGCATTCAAATTATTACTGAATTGAAGATCCACAGCCTAAGCGAAATGAGCTACAAGGATGAAATGTTCACACAATATTCCATGCAGGTAGTAAGTGATTACCTCTCATACATTTTGGAGCACTTTGACCCATTCCAAACACAAAACACATTACCCATTCCACTACTGCCGCCTGATTGTCGCACAAGCTGAGGGTTTGATCGCGAGCGAGAATACAAAAAATACAGCTATCTTCCTACCTAATTTGGTGACTCTAGCTCAAAGTTTGTAAAGGGTTGGGGAAGGGGGGCTGGGGGCGGTATGGGTAGTCCTGGCTCCAAAATATATTTGGGGGTCGCTACCAGTTGTCTTCCTACCAAATTTGGAGACTATAGCTCAAACACTATGAAAGATACACGCATTCCCGTTTTTAACGGAAAGTTGGGGCGGCTGGGGTGGACAAGGGCGGTATGGGTGGGCATGGCATCCAAATTTTTGATGCAGATCTTTGTGGAATGTCAATTGCTAACTTCCTACCAATTTTGGTGACTCTATCTCAAAGTTGTAAAAAAGGGTGTGAAGGGTGGCGGGGGGAGTTCTGGGTGGGCGTGGCATCCAAATTTTTGACGCAGATCTTAATTTGATGTCAATTGCTATCTTCCTACCAAAATTTGGTGGCTAGCTCAAATTTATAAAAAGTTGGTACTAGCTCCCCTGTAAGCAGTAAGGGGGGCTTGGCTCCAAAACAGATCATACAGATTTTTGGAGATCGTTACCAGCTATCTTCCTACCAAATTTGGAGACTCTAGCTCAAACACTATGAAAGATACACGCATTCCCGTTTTTAACGAAAAGTTGGGGCGGTTGGGGTGAACAAGGGCGGTATGGGTTGGCATGGCATCCAAAAATTTGATGCAGTTTTCTGGGGATCGTCATCACCCATCTTGGCGCAAATTTGGTGGCTGTAGCTCAAAAACTGAAGAAGTTATAAGCGTTTCTGATTTAAAAGTGCAGGGGGCTGGGGGCGGAATGGGTGGGCGTGGTTCCAAAATTTTGGATGCAATTTTTTCGGGGATGCCAGTAGCTATCTTCCTACCAAATTTGGTAACTCTTACTGTAAGGGTGTGCGGAATAGGTGGATTTGTCGATTTTGAGTTATCGAATTTATCAATTTGCCAGCCCCCCAGTTATCGTAGAACCCTAATCTTAGAACTTGATCTGTCCCGGCCATAGATAAGGACATTTGAAAAGTTTCAAGTCTCTAAGCTTGCACAATTCCGTGAGGTGATAATAAACATAAACAAAGCTAATACAGCTTCCTGGTGACAAGATTGGGGACAATCCGCCGGCTTAAAACAAATTATGCTTCTTTGTGCGAGGCACAAAGCGTTTTGCATATGTTTTTTTGTCGCCATATAAGCGCGAATGTGATCTATTTTGCTATTAAGACTGCATATGCAGTATCTGCAGTATGCCTTATTGGTGTGCGCTTCATCGCGGCTTATCCAATCTTTTAAATCTGGTGCTGTAGCCAGCAATAACGAAATTTTTGTTTGTACTTTAACTTTTACTTTATTTTTCACTTTTGTTGTACATTACATGTGATTATCGAAAATACATACAAAGTATGTAAAAAAGGATGCCACACCGTTTTAAAAAGATCGCTGTTTTTAATAGATCGGATGCCACACTGTTTTTAAAGAAAACTTTGAAAAAGGGGATAGGGGATGATTGATATTTTATCCGGACAAAGCACTTAAAAACAGGACAGATCTGTCCGGAAAAAGGCCAAATCGGCATCACTGTTGTTGGGCCCGCTCTGCTACTTTTTGTTTGTGTCATTGATTTAAAAAAACAACAACTAAGCAAAACTTGGTGCGTACAGAAAAATTTGGCACACCAGAAAATGTTGTGGGGGTGGATTTGTGCTTAACTTAGACAAAACGCAAGAACTATAAAACTCAGCTCACGCAGTCAGTGGTTTACACGTTGTACAGTGAAGTCAATTTTTGACTTATTTTGAAGTATTTATTTATAATACTTACTTTAAATTAAGTTGTTTATTTGTTTTGTTTATAATAATAAGTCGACTTTAGACTTAATAATTGAAGCAACATTATATATAGTTGGATAAGGACTACTGACGAAACTACAATGAAAAGCAAGTGGAAACGTTGCATTAGGACGCAATCGACTGCGATATTTTCGATACTAGTATTTAAACCGGTAAAAAGAGGCGGCAGGGGTGAAAGCTGCCTCAAAAATTCTGATACAGATGGGCATGCCACCAGCTATCTTCCTTCCAAATTTGGTGACACTAGCTCAAAGTTTGTTAATGGTGTGGGAAGAGGGGCTTTGCGCGTTATGGGTGGGCATGGCATCCAAATTATTCCTGCAGATCTTTTTGGGATTTCACTTGCTATATTCCTACCTAATTTGATGACTCTAGCCCAGTGGTGTCCAAAATGCGAAAAGTCGACCACGCGTGGTTGAAAAAAATAATTCTGCAGGCGTCGCAGCCGACACATGTATAGAGAGAGAGAATATGTGTGTTCTATAAATAGAGCGCTTGGCAGCTTGTTCTCTCACGATGCGCGTGTTCGGCTGCATTTGCTGCGTGTTCGGCTGCATTTGCCCTCGCGACTCATGTGTTTGGTGAAGCAGTAAAACGTCTCGTTGCCTTCGTGTTTCGCTGCTTTCGCACACAAGCGCAACTCTTTCATTGTGTGCGTTTGGACACCACTGCTCTAGCCCAAAGTTTGTAAAAGGTTGGGGAAGGGTGCTGGGGGCGTTTAGCTCAAAACCTATGAAACATACACGCATTCCCGTTTTTAACGAAAAGTTGGGGCGGCTGGGGTTGCTAGGGCGGTATGGGTGGGCGTGGCAACCAAAGTTTTTTGGGGATCGTCATCACCTAACTTGGCTCAAATTTTGGTGGCTCTAGCTCAAAAACTGAGGAAGATATAGGCCTTTCTGATTAAAAACTACGGGGGGGCTGGGGGCGGAATGGGTGGGCGTGGCACCAAAATTTTTCGGGGATGCCAGTAGCTTTCTTCCTACCAAATTTGGTAGCTCTTACTGTAAGGGTGTGCCGAATAGGTAGATTTGTCGATTTTGAGTTATCGAATTTATCAATTTGCCAGCCCCCCAGTTATTGTAAAGTCCCAATCTTGACACTTTAATTTACTTTGCCATAGATAAAGAGAATTGGAAAGTTTCAAGTCTTTAGCTTGAAGTGTGTGGAATCCGCGCAGTGAAGTAAGCGGGCCACTTACTAGTCTCTATATATAAAAGAGTTTGTCCTGTTAGGAATGGCTCAGCCACAGCCTAAACGAAAAGTGCTAGAAGGCTGAAATTTTCACACAATTTTTTATGCAGGTATTCTGTTTGTCCTAAGAAAGGAATTTTATTTTGGACAACTCCTTCGAGTACCTCCCATACATTTTGGAGCACTTTTACCCACTCCAAAAACAAAACACATTACCCATTCCACTACTGCCGCCTGTTTGTCGCACAAGCTGAGAGTTTGATCAAGAGCGAGAATACAAAAACAAAACAAATGCGCAGTGACGCCTTCGCGTCGCACAAGCAAAGTCATAAAAAAAAGGTTCGTACACTCGCAAAAAAGAAACGGATTTTCGCTTCTTAATGAATAAGTGCATACACAATTAAGTAAACAATGCGCTTGAAAATAATTTTCAATATTTTATGTACATGTATCTTTTCGCACAGTGCACATTGTTATTTTTTCAAATTTGTGTGCCTTTGACAATTGATTTACGACCCAAGTAGCGTTTGTTGTTGTTGTAAGTGTTGTTGCTGGGCCCGCACTGCTACTTTTGTTGGTGTCATTGATTGAAAAAAACAACAACAACAAAAGAAAACTAGGTGCGTCTAGAAAAATTTTGCACACCAAAATACATATGTATGTTGTGGGGTTGGATTTGCCTACTTGCTGCTAATATAACTTAGACCAATGAGCATAAATATTAGAAGAGTTTGCAATTGGTAAGAAAAACCTAGTCCCATGCCCCCGAGCTAGGCATAGCGGTACTTTTCTATGTTCTGCCTGTGCGTGAGCGCGATAGCGGATAGCATGTGCAGCCGTTCTTGTTTCAGCACTCAGAAAAGGGTCAAAATGTGTCGTGTGCGTTGTTTACATTTCTTGCTTTGCCTGCCTGTCGAGATTTTTGCTATTTTTTGATATTTCTGTCGTTGTCTGTCTCTTTCACAAGTGAACTACTGAATACACTTTCGAAATTTGTGTGCATCTTTGCTAAACTGTGTGGCATAATTCTTGGCTAGTGTCATAGAACTAGAAATTTGAAAGAGTATGAATGACCAGCAATTGTCAAACTGAAATTTGGCTGTTTGTGTACATCTATGCATATCCAAATTAAATGTGTGTGTGTGGCAATTGTATATCATTTATTGACTTGCCACAACTTTAATGATTTGACAATTTAGGAAACAGCTAGAGAAATTTAATAAAAATCCGTAAGGGAGGCAAAAGCGATGCACATTTTGACCCTTTTCTGAGTGCTGAAACAAGAACGGCTGCACATGCTATCCGCTATCGCGCTCACGCACAGGCAGAACATAGAAAAGTACCGCTATGCCTAGGTCCCAGGGCATGAGACGAAATAACTGTTCTTCTTCGAATTACCAATTGCAATATCTTGTATACTCTATTGTCTTTGCTTAGACTAAACGTAACACAATTACATTAATAATATACAATTTCGAACAAGCAAAGGCCGTTCACATACGTTTGTATACAAATCTGTGCATGCCTGCAAACTCAAAGAGCCGCTTAAAACTAAACAGCGCTCGCTCTTATCATGATTAGATAATTTGAAATCTCGCTCCGATCATGCTCCTTTGTTATTGCTCATTTACGTTCACTCTCTATTTTATGTGCGCGCTTTGCATGTCAATCATAAAGTTCAATAACCCTACCTCCTCCGCACACACTAAATCAAAGCTAAAGGCTAAAGTAGAGATGCTTCTTTTTGCCTGTTACATACTTTTGCACAAAACAATTATACCCTTATTAACCCATTTCAGGGTATAAATATAACTGTGAATGCAAAAGATTTGTTGTTGCTTTTTTTGTCGATCGCTTCAGGCTTATTATTAGCCGTTGTATGCACACACGAATTTGAAACAAAAAAGGAGGACTAAGAGGAATGCGATTGGCTTAAGAGCATGAAAATGTGATATTGTTCTGCAGATGAGATCAATTCACATAAATAACAGTAACTCTTTCACTTTTCACATTTGCGCATTGCTTCATTTGATTTCTAAAAGTGATACAAGAATGAACGGACAAAATTATTGGGGTGCTTTGCCTGCTGTGGCCCTGCCACAGTTTTATATGCAGCCGGTGCAGCCACAGCAGCAACAGTTTCAGCTATCTTCCTTCCAAATTTGGTGACACTAGCTCTCTCTCTAGGGCTGGGCGCGTTATGGGTGGGTATGGCATTCAAATTATTACTGAATTGAAGATCCACAGCCTAAGCGAAATGAGCTACAAGGATGAAATGTTCACACAATATTCCATGCAGGTAGTAAGTGATTACCTCTCATACATTTTGGAGCACTTTGACCCATTCCAAACACAAAACACATTACCCATTCCACTACTGCCGCCTGATTGTCGCACAAGCTGAGGGTTTGATCGCGAGCGAGAATACAAAAAATACAGCTATCTTCCTACCTAATTTGGTGACTCTAGCTCAAAGTTTGTAAAGGGTTGGGGAAGGGGGTCTGGGGGCGGTATGGGTAGTCCTGGCTCCAAAATATATTTGGGGGTCGCTACCAGTTGTCTTCCTACCAAATTTGGAGACTATAGCTCAAACACTATGAAAGATACACGCATTCCCGTTTTTAACGGAAAGTTGGGGCGGCTGGGGTGGACAAGGGCGGTATGGGTGGGCATGGCATCCAAATTTTTGATGCAGATCTTTGTGGAATGTCAATTGCTAACTTCCTACCAATTTTGGTGACTGTAGCTCAAAGTTGTAAAAAAGGGTGTGAAGGGGGCGGGGGAGTTTTGGGTGGGCGTGGCATCCAAATTTTTGACGCAGATCTTAGTTTGATGTCAATTGCTATCTTCCTACCAAATTTGGTGGCTAGCTCAAATTTATAAAAAGTTGGTACTAGCTCCCCTGTGAGCAGCAAGGGGGGCTTGGCTCCAAAACAGATCATGCAGATTTTTGGAGATCGTTACCAGCTATCTTCCTACCAAATTTGGAGACTCTAGCTCAAACACTATGAAAGATACACGCATTCCCGTTTTTAACGAAAAGTTGGGGCGGTTGGGGTGAACAAGGGCGGTATGGGTGGGCATGGCATCCAAAGTTTTGATGCAGTTTTCTGGGGATCATCATCACCCATCTTTGGTGGCTGTAGCTCAAAAACTGAAGAAGTTATAAGCGTTTCTGATTTAAAATTGCAGGGGGGCTGGGGGCGGAATGGGTGGGCGTGGTTCCAAAATTTTGGATGCAATTTTTTCGAAGATGCCAGTAGCTATCTTCCTACCAAATTTGGTAACTCTTACTGTAAGGCTGTGCGGAATAGGTGGATTTGTCGATTTTGAGTTATCGAATTTATCAATTTGCCAGCCCCCCAGTTATCGTAGAACCCCAATCTTAGAACTTGATCTGTCCCGGCCATAGATAAGGACATTTGAAAAAATTCAAGTCTCTAGCTTGAAGGGTGTGGAAAAAACTTGCGAACATACCGACGGACGGACACCATGACGGACATTGCACAAACCCAATATACTCTTTACCTTCGGTATCGAGTATAAAAAAGGACAGAAAACAGGAAAAAATTGTTCTGTGCAATTGTAAGCTTTTAGCATCAAAATGAAGCTTGCACAATTCCGTGAGGTGATAATAAACATAAACATAGCTAATACAGCTTCCTGGTGACAAGATTGGGGACAATCGGCCGGCTTAAAATAATTATGCTTTTTTGTGCGAGGCACAAAGCGTTTTGCATATGTTTTTTTGTTTTAAAAATATCGCTGTTTGTAATAGATCGGATGCCACACTGTTTTTAAAGAAAACTTTGAAAAAAAGATTGAAATAAATGAATCAAATAAAATCTGAAAAAAGTCCAGATTTCCGGATAGGGGATGTTTGATATTTTTTCCGGACAAAGCACTTAAAAACAGGACAGATCTGTCCGGAAAAAGGCCAAATCGGCATCACTGTTGTTGGGCGCGCTCTGCTACTTTTTGTTTGTGTCATTGATTTAAAAAAACAACAACTAAGCAAAACTTGGTGCGTACAGAAAAATTTGGCACACCAGAAAATGTTGTGGGGGTGGATTTGTGCTTAACTTAGACAAAACGCAAGAACGATAAAACTCAGCTCACACAGTCAGTGGTTTACGCGTTGTACAGTGAAGTCAATTTTTGACTTATTTTGAAGTATTTATTTATAATACTTACTTTAAATTAAGTTGTTAATTTGTTTTGTTTATAATAATAAGTCGACTTTAGACTTAATAATTGAAGCAACATTATATATAGTTGGATAAGGACTACTGAGGAAACCACAATAAAAAGCAAGTGGAAACGTTGCAGTCGGACGCAATCGACTGCGCTATTCTCGATACCAGTATTTAAACCGGTAAAAAGAGGCCGGATTGCAAAGGGGTACGGATTGGTAAGAAAAACCTAGTCCCATGCCCCCGAGCTAGGCATAGCGGTACTTTTCTATGTTCGATAGCGGATAGCATGTGCAGCCGTTCTTGTTTCAGCACTCAGAAAAGGGTCAAAATGTGTCGTGTGCGTTGTTTACATTTCTTGCTTTGCCTGCCTGTCGAGATTTTTGCTATTTTTTGATATTTCTGTCGTTGTCTGTCTCTTTCACAAGTGAACTACTGAATACACTTTCGAAATTTGTGTGCATCTTTGCTAAACTGTGTGGCATAATTCTTGGCTAGTGTCATAGAACACGAGCACAAATATGCAGAAGCTAGAGCTTCTGTTTGAGACGCACTTCCCAGGGAGTATCCCCTTGCAACAGTGCGTATCACTTGAAACAGAGGGTCAGCACAGACCAACGGCCATCGACTGGGCATGTGCCAAGTCGGTGGTCACAGTGGAGAAAATAAAATGGGCAATTGGAACCTTCCAGCCCTACAAATCTCCTGGTCTGGATTGCATATCACCGATATTCCTTCAGCAGGGACAGGGAATACTCCTACCCATTCTGAGGAAAATTCTGGTCAGTAGCCTAGCACTTGGTCATATACCAAGTGCCTGGAGTAGAGCTAGGGTGGTCTTCATCCCCAAAGCAGGGAAGACAGATACCACCAACCCAAAGTCCTTCAGACCCATCAGCTTAACATCGTTTTTGTTGAAAACGCTGGAAAAGTTGGTGGACTATAACATCAGGAGTACTCTGCTTACAAAGAGTCCACTGCAGGCAACGCAGCATTCATACAGAACAGGCAGGTCTACGGACACTGCCCTGTATGAGCTGCACCGCACTCTGCGGGCCGCAGTAGTAAACAAAGAAGTAGCAGTCTGTGCATTTTTAGACATTGAAGGAGCCTTCGACAACACATCACATGATGCTGTCAAGGCTACCTTGAATAGAAGAGGGCTGGACAGTACAACTAGTAGATGGATTTCATCCCTATTAGAGTCCAGACAGGCTACGGCATCTATACAAGATAGTACCGTAACAGTAACAACCACAAGGGGTTGTCCGCAAGGGGGGGTTTTATCACCCCTCTTATGGAGTATACTAGTAGATGATCTATTAAGTAGACTTGCGAACAGGGGTATCCAATGTCAAGGCTATGCCGACGATATTGTGATAATAGCTCGGGGCAAGTATGAAGAAACTCTTTGTGATAATGTTCAACTGGGACTTAGGATCACGTATGACTGGTGTAGGGAGGTTGGTCTCAACCTAAACCCTGCAAAAACAATCATCGTTCCGTTCACCAGAAGATACAAGCTACAAAGAATGAGGGAGATCAGGCTCGCAGGGAGCCCAATAGAAACAAGCAAGGAAGTTAAATACCTTGGGGTCACTTTTGACAGTAAATTAAACTTGCGAAGTGCTGCAGAGCGCTGTATACGTGTCGTAGCATAGCCGGCAAGTCATGGGGAACATCACCAAAGATAATAAGATGGCTATACCTTATGGTAGTAAGGCCCATGCTCACGTACGGAGTGATTGCATGGGGGGATAAGGCACAGCAAATCACTGTGCAGAAGCAGCTTCAGAAGCTACAAAGAATGGCATGTGTGGGAATCACGGGAGCGATGAGGACCTGTCCCACATCAGCGCTTGAGGTTCTATTGGAGATAACACCACTCCATCACACAATTAGGCTGCAACAGAAGGCAACCCTTTTAAGAATGTCCGTTGAGGGAGTTGGGAGAGGACACATTCTTAGTCGAGTAGAAGCAGATATGCTATCGGGTGAACTTCCCCTACTGGCACAGCCAAGGGATGAAATGAAAGCCGAACACATGTTCGTGCAAAAGTTTCAAGTTCACCTCTGTAACAAAAAGGAGTGGACATCTCTAGAAGAGGTCCACAACATGAAGCCACACACCATAAAATGGTACACCGATGGATCCCTGACACAACAAGGCTCCGGTCTTGGTGTGGTAGGCCCTCGGGTAACTTACCACGAGCCCCTAGGTATGTACACCAGCATATTCCAAGCTGAGGTATGTGCAATAGGGAGGTGTGTGGACTTTAATTTAAAGCGTAACTATCGGAATAGAGATATAGCCATCTTATCCGATAGTCAAGCAGCAATAATGGCGCTTAGTAAGACCGAAATCAGGTCAAAAGTAGTTCGTGAGGTACGAACCAAGCTAGACACTCTGGGATCACAAAATAGGCTTGCCCTAAGATGGGTCCCGGGACATGTCGACATAGCGGGGAACGAAGAGGCAGATAAGCAAGCAAGACTGGGGGCAGCGACACCCCTAATAGGACCCGAGCCGTACTGTGGTATAGGAAGAAGCACAATACGGGAGGAGCTTCGGAGCGAAGAGAGAATTCTGCGAAGAACGAGCTGGGCAAGGACACCAGGACTCAGACAAGCAAAACTTCTCTTGGGTAGCTATAACCTCAAACGGTTTAAGCAAGTAATATCAATGAGTAAAAATAGACTTAGGATACTCACCGGTCTTCTGACAGGACATTGTAGACTAAGAGGCCACCTAGCAAAGCTAGGTATAGCCAGCAGCGAGACTTGCAGATTCTGCGGAATGGAAGGAGAATCCTCCTTGCACATTATAGCAGAATGCGTAGCCTTAGTAAGGAGAAGAAGTAATTTTCTAGGAAAACATATTGTGCAACTTAGCGATCTAGAAACCGTCGACCCAACAAAAATACTTGCCTTCGTGCAAGACCTGGGCCTGATGGAAGAGCTATAGGCCAAGAAGGGGGCACAATAGATCAATTTGGTCGCAGTGCAGTAACCCCCAATATAATAATAATAATAGAACTAAAAATTTGAAAGACTGTGAATGACCAGCAATTGTCAAACTGAAATTTGGCTGTTTGTGTACATCTATGCATATCCAAATTAAATGTGTGTGTGTGGCAATTGTATATCATTTATTGACTTGCCACAACTTTAATGATCTGACAATTTAGGAAACAGCTAGAGAAATTCATAAAAAATGCATTGCTATTATTTCTTTTATTTTATTTTAAAATATTTTTGAATTATTAAACAATACTTTTTTTGAACTATAAAATTAATGTATATTTGAAAGCATTAAATATTATTATTGGTGTCCGTAAAGAATCTTCTGTTTTTTAAAGTTCAAGCTGTGTCTTTCAACAGCATCGCTTTTGCCTCCCTTACGGATTTTTATTAAATTTCTCTAGCTGTTTCCTAAATTGTCAAATCATTAAAGTTGTGGCAAGTCAATAAATGATATACAATTGCCACACACACACATTTAATTTGGATATGCATAGATGTACACAAACAGCCAAATTTCAGTTTGACAATTGCTGGTCATTCATAGTCTTTCAAATTTTTAGTTCTATGACACTAGCCAAGAATTATGACACACAGTTTAGCAAAGATGCACACAAATTTCGAAAGTGTATTCAGTAGTTCACTTGTGAAAGAGACGGACAACGACAGAAATATCAAAAAATAGCAAAAATCTCGACAGGCAGGCAAAGCAAGAAATGTAAACAACGCACACGACACATTTTGACCCTTTTCTGAGTGCTGAAACAAGAACGGCTGCACATGCTATCCGCTATCGCGCTCACGCACAGGCAGAACATAGAAAAGTACCGCTATGCCTAGGTCCCGGGGCATGAGACGAAATAACTGTTCTTCTTCGAATTACCAATTGCAATATCTTGTATACTCTATTGTTTTTGCTTAGACTAAACGTAACACACTTACATTAATAATATACAATTTCGAACAAGCAAAGGCCGTTCACATACGTTTGTATACAAATCTGTGCATGCCTGCAAACTCAAAGAGCCGCTTAAAACTAAACAGCGCTCGCTCTTATGATGATTAGATAATTTGAAATCTCGCTCCGATCATGCTCCTTTGTTATTGCTCATTTACGTTCACTCTCTATTTTATGTGCGCGCTTTGCATGTCAATCATAAAGTTCAATAACCCTACCTCCTCCGCACACACTAAATCAAAGCTAAAGGCTAAAGTACGTGTGAGTTTAGGCTATGCAATTCACTTAACTGCAGCCTCTTAGATACATATGTTTTGCTTTGATTCAGTGCGTGCGAAGAAGGCAGCGATACTACGCTCTTTGTTTGACTTGCAGTGCGCGCGCATACATAAGAAAGTGAGCTGAAATCATGATACAAAAAATACCGATAACGCATTGCGCATAAAAAGCTGTTTTGCGTGACGTCACATGTGACAGGTTGGGTATGATTTTCATATTGCATATGGCTGTTGATGCTGATCAAGATTATATATCCTTTATATGGAGTCGGAGATGCTTCTTTTTGCCTGTTACATACTTTTGCACAAAACAATTATACCCTTATTAACCCATTTCAGGGTATAAATATAACTGTAAATGCAAAAGATTTGTTGTTGCTTTTTTTGTCGATCGCTTCAGGCTTATTATTAGCCGTTGTATGCACACACGAATTTGAAACAAAAAAGGAGGACTAAGAGGAATGCGATTGGCTTAAGAGCATGAAAATGTGATATTGTTCTGTAGATGAGATCAATTCACATAAATAACAGTAACTATTTCACTTTTCACATTTGCGCATTGCTTCATTTGATTTCTAAAAGTGATACAAGAATGAACGGACAAAATTATTGGGGTGCTTTGCCTGCTGTTGAACTGCCACAGTTTTATATGCAGCCGGTGCAGCCACAGCAGCAAAAGTTTCAGCTATCTTCCTTTCAAATTTGGTGACACTAGCTCTCTCTCTAGGGCTGGGCGCGTTATGGGTGGGTATGGCATTCAAATTATTACTGAATTGAAGATCCACAGCCTAAGCGAAATGAGCTACAAGGATGAAATGTTCACACAATATTCCATGCAGGTAGTAAGTGATTACCTCTCATACATTTTGGAGCACTTTGACCCATTCCAAACACAAAACACATTACCCATTCCACTACTGCCGCCTGATTGTCGCACAAGCTGAGGGTTTGATCGCGAGCGAGAATACAAAAAATACAGCTATCTTCCTACCTAATTTGGTGACTCTAGCTCAAAGTTTGTAAAGGGTTGGGGAAGGGGGTCTGGGGGGCGGTATGGGTAGTCCTGGCTCCAAAATATATTTGGGGGTCGCTACCAGTTGTCTTCCTACCAAATTTGGAGACTATAGCTCAAACACTATGAAAGATACACGCATTCCCGTTTTTAACGGAAAGTTGGGGCGGCTGGGGTGGACAAGGGCGGTATGGGTGGGCATGGCAGCCAAATTTTTGATGCAGATCTTTGTGGAATGTCAATTGCTAACTTCCTACCAATTTTGGTGACTGTAGCTCAAAGTTGTAAAAAAGGTGTGAAGGAGGGCGGGGGAGTTTTGGGTGGGCGTGGCATCCAAATTTTTGACGCAGATCTTAGTTTGATGTCAATTGCTATCTTCCTACCAAATTTGGTGGCTAGCTCAAATTTATAAAAAGTTGGTACTAGCTCCCCTGTGAGCAGCAAGGGGGGCTTGGCTCCAAAACAGATCATGCAGATTTTTGGAGATCGTTACCAGCTATCTTCCTACCAAATTTGGAGACTCTAGCTCAAACACTATGAAAGATACACGCATTCCCGTTTTTAACGAAAAGTTGGGGCGGTTGGGGTGAACAAGGGCGGTATGGGTGGGCATGGCATCCAAAGTTTTGATGCAGTTTTCTGGGGATCATCATCACCCATCTTGGCGCAAATTTGGTGGCTGTAGCTCAAAAACTGAAGAAGTTATAAGCGTTTCTGATTTAAAATTGCAGGGGGGCTGGGGGCGGAATGGGTGGGCGTGGTTCCAAAATTTTGGATGCAATTTTTTCGAAGATGCCAGAAGCTATCTTCCTACCAAATTTGGTAACTCTTACTGTAAGGGTGTGCGGAATAGGTGGATTTGTCGATTTTGAGTTATCGAATTTATCAATTTGCCAGCCCCCCAGTTATCGTAGAACCCCAATCTTAGAACTTGATCTGTCGCGGCCATAGATAAAGACATTTGAAAAGATTCAAGTCTCTAGCTTGAAGGGTGTGGAAAAACTTGCGAACATACCGACGGACGGACACCATGACGGACATTGCACAAACCCAATATACTCTTTACCTTCGGTATCGAGTATATAAAAGGACAGAAAACAGGACAAAAATTGTTCTGTGCAATTGTAAGCTTTTAGCATCAAAATGAAGCTAGCACTATTCCGTGAGGTGATAATAAACATAAACATAGCTAATACAGCTTCCTGGTGACAAGATTGGGGACAATCGGCCGGCTTAAAATAATTATGCTTTTTTGTGCGAGGTACAAAGCGTTTTGCATATGTTTTTTTGTTTTAAAAATATCGCTGTTTGTAATAGATCGGATGCCACACTGTTTTTAAAGAAAACTTTGAAAAAAAGATTGAAATAAATGAATCAAATAAAATCTGAAAAAAGTCCAGATTTCCGGATAGGGGATGTTTGATATTTTTTCCGGACAAAGCACTTAATAACAGGACAGATATGTCCGAAAAAAGGCCAAATCGGCATCACTGTTGTTGAGTCCGCTCTGCTACTTTTTGTTGGTGTCATTGATTGAAAAAAACAACAACTAAGCAAAACTTGGTGCGTCCAGAAAAATTTGGCACACCAGAAAATGTTGTGGGGGTGGATTTGTGCTTAACTTAGACAAAACGCAAGAACGATAAAACTCAGCTCACGCAGTCAGTGGTTTACACGTTGTACAGTGAAGTCAATTTTTGACTTATTTTGAAGTATTTATTTATAATACTTACTTTAAATTAAGTTGTTAATTTGTTTTGTTTATAATACTAAGTCGACTTTAGACTTAATAATTGAAGCAACATTATATATAGTTGGATAAGGACTACTGAGGAAACCACAATAAAAAAAAGATTACAGCCTGTGTTAGATCACACGGGCGCATAGGTTAAACGTAGAATACGTCTGTCCTTGTGCAACAAAAATTAAGAAAGTAAACATAGTATTTATATGATTTGAAATTTAAATATATTAAACATATAAAAAAGCTGAAATGCATATTTATGCCTTACATAAAAAAAGAGTTAATATAAGTTGTTCAATCTTTTATTACAATTTTTTTATTAAAAAAAATCTTCGAATATTTAATTTTAAACCACAACTTACCTGATCTTCTATTACGTAAATTGTACATTCTCACACGCTGCGCAATAGTATTTTTTTTTGCATGCGGCATTATTTTAAATTTATTTTTTTTATGAAGTAAGTTCACCGTAAAGACGATGAAACAAATAATACAGATAACGCATTGCGCATCAACAGCTGTTGAAACGTCACATGTGACCCATTTTTTCAAATTGCAAATTTTTCAAATTCAACTGCAATATGCAAATCAAACCCAACTGGTCACATGTGACGTCACGCAAAACAGCTGTTAATGCGCAATGCGTTATCGGTCTTTTTTTGTATCATGATTTTATATGATAGCCGCTGCTGCCCTCGATAGTGCCAGCGATAGTATAAGACCATCGATTGTCAATTAGCATAAACCATCGGTTGTCCGATAGTTCCATCGATTGTTTGCTCAGCTGAGCAGTGCAAGTGAAACAAATCCATATGCACATGCTATCAGCTTTCGCACTCGCTCACACTTATTGCTCACATCACTAAACTAATATACACATAAAACACATTTATGACAAAAATTTAGTTATGACCGAATATCTTAATGAAATTTAAACACTTAGAAGCCCTTAATCATGACCGCATATATGTCAAACGAAAGGAAATGAAGTCTATTTTTTAATGAAAAAAAAAATTAAACATATTCAACGGAGAGTTTTTAAGCAATTTGCATTTTAAAAAAAAGGACTGATTTTTGCGCTGCTTTTTTGCCTTAAAGAGCTATATATTCGGAAAAAGTTTATAAAATGTGAATGTAGGAATGTTTGTTTAACTCATCTCAACTTATTTTTTCAAAAAGCAGAGTAATTGATGAATTATTGAGATTGCTAGAGCAATTTAAAGCCTTCGAAATGAAACAAAAATATACATATTTTTGGTTTCATTTTTTTAACAGAAAATGTAATCAATACATATAGAAGTATTATTTTTTTGTTAGTTTGAAGCCTTGGCTTTAAAATGAAATCAATTCGAGGAAAATCGATCCATTAGTTCATGAGCAACAAGCGATTTTGTGAAACTCTCATATTACAACAACAACTTTTTTAGATAGAGACCTCATTTACGAAAGGTAAGACGTATTCTACGTCAAAAGCAAGTGGAAACGTTGCAGTCGGACGCAATCGACTGCGCTATTCTCGATACCAGTATTTAAGCCGGTAAAAAGAGGCCTGATTGCAAAGGGGTACGGATTGGTAAGAAAAACCTAGTCCCATGCCCCCGAGCTAGGCATAGCGGTACTTTTCTATGTTCTGCCTGTGCGTGAGCGCGATAGCGGATAGCATGTGCAGCCGTTCTTGTTTCAGCACTCAGAAAAGTGTCAAAATGTGTCGTGTGCGTTGTTTACATTTCTTGCTTTGCCTGCCTGTCGAGATTTTTGCTATTTTTTGATATTTCTGTCGTTGTCTGTCTCTTTCACAAGTGAACTACTGAATACACTTTCGAAATTTGTGTGCATCTTTGCTAAACTGTGTGGCATAATTCTTGGCTAGTGTCATAGAACTAAAAATTTGAAAGAGTATGAATGACCAGCAATTGTCAAACTGAAATTTGGCTGTTTGTGTACATCTATGCATATCCAAATTAAATGTGTGTGTGTGGCAATTGTATATCATTTATTGACTTGCCACAACTTTAATGATCTGACAATTTAGGAAACAGCTAGAGAAATTTAATAAAAATCCGTAAGGGAGGCAAAAGCGATGCACATTTTGACCCTTTTCTGAGTGCTGAAACAAGAACGGCTGCACATGCTATCCGCTATCGCGCTCACGCACAGGCAGAACATAGAAAAGTACCGCTATGCCTAGGTCCCAGGGCATGAGACGAAATAACTGTTCTTCTTCGAATTACCAATTGCAATATCTTGTATACTCTATTGTCTTTGCTTAGACTAAACGTAACACACTTACATTAATAATATACAATTTCGAACAAGCAAAGGCCGTTCACATACGTTTGTATACAAATCTGTGCATGCCTGCAAACTCAAAGAGCCGCTTAAAACTAAACAGCGCTCGCTCTTATGATGATTAGATAATTTGAAATCTCGCTCCGATCATGCTCCTTTGTTTATGCTCATTTACGTTCACTCTCTATTTTATGTGCGCGCTTTGCATGTCAATCATAAAGTTCAATAACCCTACCTCCTCCGCACACACTAAATCAAAGCTAAAGGCTAAAGTACGTGTGAGTTTAGGCTATGCAATTCACTTAACTGCAGCCTCTTAGATTCATATGTTTTGCTTTGATTCAGTGCGTGCGAAGAAGGCAGCGATACTACGCTCTTTGTTTGACTTGCAGTGCGCGCGCATACATAAGAAAGTGAGCTGAAATCATGATACAAAAAATACCGATAACGCATTGCGCATAAAAAGCTGTTTTGCGTGACGTCACATGTGACAGGTTGGGTATGATTTTCATATTGCATATGGCTGTTGATGCTGATCAAGATTATATATCCTTTATATGGAGTCGGAGATGCTTCTTTTTGCCTGTTACATACTTTTGCACAAAACAATTATACCCTTATTAACCCATTTCAGGGTATAAATATAACTGTGAATGCAAAAGATTTGTTGTTGCTTTTTTTGTCGATCGCTTCAGGCTTATTATTAGCCGTTGTATGCACACACGAATTTGAAACAAAAAAGGAGGACTAAGAGGAATGCGATTGGCTTAAGAGCATGAAAATGTGATATTGTTCTGTAGATGAGATCAATTCACATAAATAACAGTAACTCTTTCACTTTTCACATTTGCGCATTGCTTCATTTCATTTCTAAAAGTGATACAAGAATGAACGGACAAAATTATTGGGGTGCTTTTGCCTGCTGTGGCCCTGCCACAGTTTTATATGCAGCCGGTGCAGCCACAGCAGCAACAGTTTCAGCTATCTTCCTTCCAAATTTGGTGACACTAGCTCAAAGTTTGTTAAAGGTGGAGGAAGGGGGTTGGGCGCGTTATGGGTGGGTATGGCATTCAAATTATTACTGAATTGAAGATCCACAGCCTAAGCGAAATGAGCTATAAGGATGAAATGTTCACACAATATTCCATGCAGGTAGTAAGTGATTACCTCTCATACATTTTGGAGCACTTTGACCCATTCCAAACACAAAACACATTACCCATTCCACTACTGCCGCCTGATTGTCGCACAAGCTGAGGGTTTGATCGCGAGCGAGAATACAAAAAATACAGCTATCTTCCTACCTAATTTGGTGACTCTAGCTCAAAGTTTGTAAAGGGTTGGGGAAGGGGGGCTGGGGGCGGTATGGGTAGTCCTGGCTAAAAAATATATTTGGGGGTCGCTACCAGTTGTCTTCCTACCAAATTTGGAGACTATAGCTCAAACACTATGAAAGATACACGCATTCCCGTTTTTAACGGAAAGTTGGGGCGGCTGGGGTGGACAAGGGCGGTATGGGTGGGTATGGCATCCAAATTTTTTATGCAGATCTTTGTGGAATGTCAATTGCTTACGTCCTACCAAATTTGGTGGCTAGCTCAAATTTATAAAAAGTTGGTACTAGCTCCCCTGTGAGCAGTAAGGGGGGCTTGGCTCCAAAACAGATCATGCAGATTTTTGGAGATCGTTACCAGCTATCTTCCTACCAAATTTGGAGACTCTAGCTCAAACACTATGAAAGATACACGCATTCGCGTTTTTAACGAAAAGTTGGGGTGGTTGGGGTGAACAAAAGCGGTATGGTTGGGCATGGCATCCAAAGTTTTGATGCAGTTTTCTGGGGATCATCATCACCCATCTTGGCGCAAATTTGGTGGCTGTAGCTCAAAAACTGAAGAAGTTATAAGCGTTTCTGATTTAAAATTGCAGGGGGGCTGGGGGCGGAATGGGTGGGCGTGGTTCCAAAATTTTGGATGCAATTTTTTCGGGGATGCCAGTAGCTATCTTCCTATCAAATTTGGTAACTTTTACTGTAAGGGTGTGCGGAATAGGTGGATTTGTCGATTTTGAGTTATCGAATTTATCAATTTGCCAGCCCCCCAGTTATCGTAGAACCCCAATCTTAGAACTTGATCTGTCGCGGCCATAGATAAAGACATTTGCAAAGTTTCAAGTCTCTAGCTTCAAGGGTGTGGAAAAAACTTGCGAACATACAGACGGACAGACGGACAGACACCATGACGGACATTGCACAAACCCAATATACTCTTTACCTTCGGTATCGAGTATAAAAAAGGACAGAAAACAGGACAAAAATTGTTCTGTGCAATTTTAAGCTTTTAGCATCAAAATGAAGCTTGCACAATTCCGTGAGGTGATAATAAACATAAACATAGCTAATACAGCTTCCTGGTGACAAGATTGGGGACAATCCGCCGGCTTAAAACAAATTATGCTTCTTTGTGCGAGGCACAAAGCGTTTTGCATATGTTTTTTTGTCGCCATATACGCGCGAATGTGATCTATTTTGCTTTTAAGACTCCATATGCAGTATCTGCAGTATGCCTTATTGGTGTGCGCTTCATCGCGGCTTATCCAATCTTTAAAATGTGGCTGCTGTAGCCAGCAATAACGAAATTTTTGTTTGTACGAATCTTTCGGTATTATTTAACTTTATTTTTCGTTTTTGTTGTACATTAGATTATAAATGATATCAAAAATACATACAAAGTATGTAAAAAAGGATGCCACACCGTTTTAAAAAGATCGCTGTTTGTAATAGATCGGATGCCACACTGTTTTTAAAGAAAACTTTGAAAAAAAGATTGAAATAAATGAATCAAATAAAATCTGAAAAAAGTCCAGATTTCCGGATAGGGGATGTTTGATATTTTTTCCGGACAAAGCACTTAATAACAGGACAGATCTGTCCGAAAAAAGGCCAAATCGGCATCACTGTTGTTGGGCCCGCTCTGCTACTTTTTGTTGGTGTCATTGATTTAAAAAAACAACAACTAAGCAAAACTTGGTGCGTACAGAAAAATTTGTCACACCAGAAAATGTTGTGGGGGTGGATTTGTGCTTAACTTAGACAAAACGCAAGAACGATAAAACTCAGATCACGCAGTCAGTGGTTTACAAGTTGTAGATTGAAGTCAATTTTTGACTTATTTTGAAGTATTTATTTATAAAACTTACTTTAAATTAAGTTGTTAATTTGTTTTGTTTATAATAATAAGTCGACTATAGACTTAATAATTAAAGCAACATTATATATAGTTGGATAAGGACTACTGAGGAAACCACAATAAAAAGCAAGTGGAAACGTTGCAGTCGAACGCAATCGACTGCGCTATACTCGATTCCAGTATTTAAACCGGTAAAAAGAGGCCTGATTGCAAAGGGGTACGGATGCGGCAGCTATCTTCCTTCCAAATTAGGTGACACTAGCTCAAAATTTGTTAAAGGTGGGGGAAGAGGGGCTTTGCGCGTTATGGGTGGGCATGGCATCCAAATTATTCCTGCAGATCTTTTTGGGATGTCACTTGCTATATTCCTACCAAATTTGATGACTCTAGCCCAAAGTTTGTAAAAGGTTGGGGAAGGGTGCTGGGGGCGTTTAGCTCAAAAACTATGAAACATACACGCGTTCCCGTTTTAAACGAAAAGTTGGGGCGGCTGGGGTTTGCTAGGACGGTATGGGTGGGCGTGGCAACCAAAGTTTTTTGGGGATCGTCATCACCTAACTTGGCGCAAATGGTGGCTTGGTTCCAAAATTTTGGATGCAATTTTTTCGAAGATGCCAGTAGCTATCTTCCTACCAAATTTGGTAACTCTTACTGTAAGGGTGTGCGGAATAGGTGGATTTGTCGATTTTGAGTTATCGAATTTATCAATTTGCCAGCTTGATCTTGATCTGTCCCGGCCATAGATAAGCACATTTGAAAAGATTCAAGTCTCTAGCTTGAAGGGTGTGGAAAAAACTTGCGAACATACCGACGGACGGACAGACACCATGACGGACATTGCACAAACCCAATATACTCTTTACCTTCGGTATCGAGTATAAAAAAGGACAGAAAACAGGACAAAAATTGTTCTGTGCAATTGTAAGCTTTTAGCATCAAAATGAAGCTAGCACTATTCCGTGAGGTGATAATAAACATAAACATAGCTAATACAGCTTCCTGGTGACAAGATTGGGGACAATCGGCCGGCTTAAAATAATTATGCTTTTTTGTGCGAGGTACAAAGCGTTTTGCATATGTTTTTTTGTTTTAAAAATACCGCTGTTTGTAATAGATCGGATGCCACACTGTTTTTAAAGAAAACTTTGAAAAAAAGATTGAAATAAATGAATCAAATAAAATCTGAAAAAAGTCCAGATTTCCGGATAGGGGATGTTTGATATTTTTTCCGGACAAAGCACTTAATAACAGGACAGATCTGTCCGGAAAAAGGCCAAATCGGCATCACTGTTGTTGAGTCCGCTCTGCTACTTTTTGTTGGTGTCATTGATTTAAAAAAACAACAACTAAGCAAAACTTGGTGCGTCCAGAAAAATTTGTCACACCAGAAAATGTTGTGGGGGTGGATTTGTGCTTAACTTAGACAAAACGCAAGAACGATAAAACTCAGCTCACGCAGTCAGTGGCTTACACGTTGTACAGTGAAGTCAATTTTTGACTTATTTTGAAGTATTTATTTATAATACTTACTTTAAATTAAGTTGTTAATTTGTTTTGTTTATAATAATAAGTCGACTTTAGACTTAATAATTGAAGCAACATTATATATAGTTGGATAAGGACTACTGAGGAAACCACAATAAAAAAAGATTACAGCCTGTGTTAGATCACACGGGCGCATAGGTTAAACGTAGAATACGTCTGTCCTTGTGCAACAAAAATTAAGAAAGTAAACATAGTATTTATATGATTTGAAATTTAAATATATTAAACATATAAAAAAGCTGAAATGCATATTTATGCCTTACATAAAAAAAGAGTTAATATAAGTTGTTCAATCTTTTATTACAATTTTTTTATTAGAAAAATCTTCGAATATTTAATTTTAAACCACAACTTACCTGATCTTCTATTACGTAAATTGTACATTCTCACACGCTGCGCAATAGTATTTTTTTTTGCATGCGGCATTATTTTAAATTTATTTTTTTATGAAGTAAGTTCACCGTAAAGACGATGAAACAAATAATACAGATAACGCATTGCGCATCAACAGCTGTTGAAACGTCACATGTGACCCATTTTTTCAAATTCAACTGCAATATGCAAATCAAACCCAACTGGTCACATGTGACGTCACGCAAAACAGCTGTTAATGCGCAATGCGTTATCGGTCTTTTTTTGTATCATGATTTTATATGATAGCCGCTGCTGCCCTCGATAGTGCCAGCGATAGTATAATACCATCAATTGTCAATTAGCATAAACCATCGGTTGTCCGATAGTTCCATCGATTGTTTGCTCAGCTGAGCAGTGCAAGTGAAACAAATCCATATGCACATGCTATCAGCTTTCGCACTCGCTCACACTTATTGCTCACATCACTAAACTAATATACACATAAAACACATTTATGACAAAAAATTAGTTATGACCGAATATCTTAATGAAATTTAAACACTTAGAAGCCCTTAATCATGACCGCATATATGTCAAACGAAAGGAAATGAAGTCTATTTTTTAATGAAAAAAAAATAAAACATATTCAACTGAGAGTTTTTAAGCAATTTGCATTTTAAAAAAAAGGACTGATTTTTGCGCTGCTTTTTTGCCTTAAAAAGCTATATATTCGGCAAAAGTTTATAAAATTTGAATGTAGGAATGTTTGTTTAACTCATCTCAACTTATTTTTTCAAAAAGCAGAGTAATTGATGAATTATTGAGATTGCTAGAGCAATTTAAAGCCTTCGAAATGAAACAAAAATATACATATTTTTGGTTTCTTTTTTAACAGAAAATGTAATCAATACATATAGAAGTATTATTTTATTGTTAGTTTGAAGCCTTGGCTTTAAAATGAAATCAATTCGAGGAAAATCGATCCATTAGTTCATGAGCAACAAGCGATTTTGTGAAACTCTCATATTACAACAACAACTTTTTTAGATAGAGACCTCATTTACGAAAGGTAAGACGTATTCTACGTCAAAAGCAAGTGGAAACGTTGCAGTCGGACGCAATCGACTGCGCTATTCTCGATACCAGTATTTAAGCCAGTAAAAAGAGGCCTGATTGCAAAGGGGTACGGATTGGTAAGAAAAACCTAGTCCCATGCCCCCGAGCTAGGCATAGCGGTACTTTTCTATGTTCTGCCTGTGCGTGAGCGCGATAGCGGATAGCATGTGCAGCCGTTCTTGTTTCAGCACTCAGAAAAGTGTCAAAATGTGTCGTGTGCGTTGTTTACATTTCTTGCTTTGCCTGCCTGTCGAGATTTTTGCTATTTTTTGAAATTTCTGTCGTTGTCTGTCTCTTTCACAAGTGAACTACTGAATACACTTTCGAAATTTGTGTGCATCTTTGCTAAACTGTGTGGCATAATTCTTGGCTAGTGTCATATAACTAAAAATTTGAAAGAGTATGAATGACCAGCAATTGTCAAACTGAAATTTGGCTGTTTGTGTACATCTATGCATATCCAAATTAAATGTGTGTGTGTGGCAATTGTATATCATTTATTGACTTGCCACAACTTTAATGATCTGACAATTTAGGAAACAGCTAGAGAAATTCATAAAAAAATGCATTGCTATTATTTCTTTTATTTTATTTTTAAAATATTTTTGAATTATTAAACAATACTTTTTTTGAACTATAAAATTAATGTATATTTGAAAGCATTAAATATTATTATTGGTGTCCGTAAAGAATATTCGGTTTTTTAAAGTTCAAGCTGTGTCTTTCAACAGCATCGCTTTTGCCTCCCTAACGGATTTTTATTAAATTTCTCTAGCTGTTTCCTAAATTGTCAAATCATTAAAGTTGTGGCAGTATTTAAGCCAGTAAAAAGAGGCCTGATTGCAAAGGGGTACGGATTGGTAAGAAAAACCTAGTCCCATGCCCCCGAGCTAGGCATAGCGGTACTTTTCTATGTTCTGCCTGTGCGTGAGCGCGATAGCGGATAGCATGTGCAGCCGTTCTTGTTTCAGCACTCAGAAAAGTGTCAAAATGTGTCGTGTGCGTTGTTTACATTTCTTGCTTTGCCTGCCTGTCGAGATTTTTGCTATTTTTTGATATTTCTGTCGTTGTCTGTCTCTTTCACAAGTGAACTACTGAATACACTTTCGAAATTTGTGTGCATCTTTGCTAAACTGTGTGGCATAATTCTTGGCTAGTGTCATATAACTAAAAATTTGAAAGAGTATGAATGACCAGCAATTGTCAAATTGAAATTTGGCTGTTTGTGTACATCTATGCATATCCAAATTAAATGTGTGTGTGTGGCAATTGTATATCATTTATTGACTTGCCACAACTTTAATGATCTGACAATTTAGGAAACAGCTAGAGAAATTCATAAAAAATGCATTGCTATTATTTCTTTTATTTTATTTTTAAAATATTTTTGAATTATTAAACAATACTTTTTTTGAACTATAAAATTAATGTTTATTTGAAAGCATTAAATATTATTATTGGTGTCCGTAAAGAATATTCGGTTTTTTAAAGTTCAAGCTGTGTCTTTCAACAGCATCGCTTTTGCCTCCCTTACGGATTTTTATTAAATTTCTCTAGCTGTTTCCTAAATTGTCAAATCATTAAAGTTGTGGCAAGTCAATAAATGATATACAATTGCCACACACACACATTTAATTTGGATATGCATAGATGTACACAAACAGCCAAATTTCAGTTTGACAATTGCTGGTCATTCATAGTCTTTCAAATTTTTAGTTCTATGACACTAGCCAAGAATTATGCCACACAGTTTAGCAAAGATGCACACAAATTTCGAAAGTGTATTCAGTAGTTCACTTGTGAAAGAGACAGACAACGACAGAAATATCAAAAAATAGCAAAAATCTCGACAGGCAGGCAAAGCAAGAAATGTAAACAACGCACACGACACATTTTGACCCTTTTCTGAGTGCTGAAACAAGAACGGCTGCACATGCTATCCGCTATCGCGCTCACGCACAGGCAGAACATAGAAAAATACCGCTATGCCTTGGTCCCGGGGCATGAGACGAAATAACTGTTCTTCTTCGAATTACCAATTGCAATATCTTGTATACTCTATTGTCTTTGCTTAGACTAAACGTAACACACTTACATTAATAATATACAATTTCGAACAAGCAAAGGCCGTTCACATACGTTTGTATACAAATCTGTGCATGCCTGCAAACTCAAAGAGCCGCTTAAAACTAAACAGCGCTCGCTCTTATGATGATTAGATAATTTGAAATCTCGCTCCGATCATGCTCCTTTGTTTATGCTCATTTACGTTCACTCTCTATTTTATGTGCGCGCTTTGCATGTCAATCATAAAGTTCAATAACCCTACCTCCTCCGCACACACTAAATCAAAGCTAAAGGCTAAAGTACGTGTGAGTTTAGGCTATGCAATTCACTTAACTGCAGCCTCTTAGATTCATATGTTTTGCTTTGATTCAGTGCGTGCGAAGAAGGCAGCGATACTACGCTCTTTGTTTGACTTGCAGTGCGCGCGCATACATAAGAAAGTGAGCTGAAATCATGATACAAAAAATACCGATAACGCATTGCGCATAAAAAGCTGTTTTGCGTGACGTCACATGTGACAGGTTGGGTATGATTTTCATATTGCATATGGCTGTTGATGCTGATCAAGATTACATATATATCCTTTATATGGGGTCGGAGATGCTTCTTTTTGCCTGTTACATACTTTTGCACAAAACAATTATACCCTTATTAACCCATTTCAGGGTATAAATATAACTGTGAATGCAAAAGATTTGTTGTTGCTTTTTTTGTCGATCGCTTCAGGCTTATTATTAGCCGTTGTATGCACACACGAATTTGAAACAAAAAAGGAGGACTAAGAGGAATGCGATTGGCTTCAGAGCATGAAAATGTGATTTTGTTCTGTAGATGAGATCAATTCACATAAATAACAGTAACTCTTTCACTTTTCACATTTGCGCATTGCTTCATTTCATTTCTAAAAGTGATACAAGAATGAACGGACAAAATTATTGGGGTGCTTTGCCTGCTGTGGCCCTGCCACAGTTTTATATGCAGCCGGTGCAGCCACAGCAGCAACAGTTTCAGCTATCTTCCTTCCAAATTTGGTTACACTAGCTCAAAGTTTGTTAAAGGTGGAGGAAGGGGGTTGGGCGCGTTATGGGTGGGTATGGCATTCAAATTATTACTGAATTGAAGATCCACAGCCTAAGCGAAATGAGCTATAAGGATGAAATGTTCACACAATATTCCATGCAGGTAGTAAGTGATTACCTCTCATACATTTTGGAGCACTTTGACCCATTCCAAACACAAAACACATTACCCATTCCACTACTGCCGCCTGATTGTCGCACAAGCTGAGGGTTTGATCGCGAGCGAGAATACAAAAAATACAGCTATCTTCCTACCTAATTTGGTGACTCTAGCTCAAAGTTTGTAAAGGGTTGGGGAAGGGGGGCTGGGGGCGGTATGGGTAGTCCTGGCTCCAAAATATATTTGGGGGTCGCTACCAGTTGTCTTCCTACCAAATTTGGAGACTATAGCTCAAACACTATGAAAGATACACGCATTCCCGTTTTTAACGGAAAGTTGGGGCGGCTGGGGTGGACAAGGGCGGTATGGGTGGGCATGGCATCCAAATTTTTGATGCAGATCTTTGTGGAATGTCAATTGCTTACGTCCTACCAAATTTGGTGGCTAGCTCAAATTTATAAAAAGTTGGTACTAGCTCCCCTGTGAGCAGTAAGGGGGGCTTGGCTCCAAAACAGATCATGCAGATTTTTGGAGATCGTTACCAGCTATCTTCCTACCAAATTTGGAGACTCTAGCTCAAACACTATGAAAGATACACGCATTCCCGTTTTTAACGAAAAGTTGGGGCGGTTGGGGTGAACAAGGGCGGTATGGTTGGGCATGGCATCCAAAGTTTTGATGCAGTTTTTTGGGGATCATCATCACCCATCTTGGCGCAAATTTGGTGGCTGTAGCTCAAAAACTGAAGAAGTTATAAGCGTTTCTGATTTAAAATTGCAGGGGGGCTGGGGGCGGAATGGGTGGGCGTGGTTCCAAAATTTTGGATGCAATTTTTTCGGGGATGCCAGTAGCTATCTTCCTACCAAATTTGGTAACTTTTACTGTAAGGGTGTGCGGAATAGGTGGATTTGTCGATTTTGAGTTATCGAATTTATCGATTTGCCAGCCCCCCAGTTATCGTAGAACCCCAATCTTAGAACTTGATCTGTCGCGGCCATAGATAAAGACATTTGCAAAGTTTCAAGTCTCTAGCTTGAAGGGTGTGGAAAAAACTTGCGAACATACAGACGGACGGACAGACACCATGACGGACATTGCACAAACCCAATATACTCTTTACCTTCGGTATCGAGTATAAAAAAGGACAGAAAACAGGACAAAAATTGTTCTGTGCAATTTTAAGCTTTTAGCATCAAAATGAAGCTTGCACAATTCCGTGAGGTGATAATAAACATAAACATAGCTAATACATACAGCTTCCTGGTGAAAAGATTGGGGACAATCCGCCGGCTTAAAATAATTATGCTTTTTTGTGCGAGGCACAAAGCGTTTTGCATATGTTTTTTTGTCGCCATATACGCGCGAATGTGATCTATTTTGCTTTTAAGACTCCATATGCAGTATCTGCAGTATGCCTTATTGGTGTGCGCTTCATCGCGGCTTATCCAATCTTTAAAATGTGGCTGCTGTAGCCAGCAATAACGAAATTTTTGTTTGTACGAATCTTTCGGTATTATTTAACTTTATTTTTTGTTTTTGTTGTACATTAGATTATAAATGATATCAAAAATACATACAAAGTATGTAAAAAAGGATACCACACCGTTTTAAAAAGATCGCTGTTTGTAATAGATCGGATGCCACACTGTTTTTAAAGAAAACTTTGAAAAAAAGATTGAAATAAATGAATCAAATAAAATCTGAAAAAAGTCCAGATTTCCGGATAGGGGATGTTTGATATTTTTTCCGGACAAAGCACTTAATAACAGGACAGATCTGTCCGAAAAAAGGCCAAATCGGCATCACTGTTGTTGGGCCCGCTCTGCTACTTTTTGTTGGTGTCATTGATTTAAAAAAACAACAACTAAGCAAAACTTGGTGCGTACAGAAAAATTTGTCACACCAGAAAATGTTGTGGGGGTGGATTTGTGCTTAACTTAGACAAAACGCAAGAACGATAAAACTCAGATCACGCAGTCAGTGGTTTACAAGTTGTAGATTGAAGTCAATTTTTGACTTATTTTGAAGTATTTATTTATAAAACTTACTTTAAATTAAGTTGTTAATTTGTTTTGTTTATAATAATAAGTCGACTATAGACTTAATAATTAAAGCAACATTATATATAGTTGGATAAGGACTACTGAGGAAACCACAATAAAAAGCAAGTGGAAACGTTGCAGTCGAACGCAATCGAATGCGCTATACTCGATTCCAGTATTTAAACCGGTAAAAAGAGGCCTGATTGCAAAGGGGTACGGATGCGGCAGCTATCTTCCTTCCAAATTAGGTGACACTAGCTCAAAGTTTGTTAAATGTGGGGGAAGAGGGGCTTTGCGCGTTATGGGTGGGTATGGCATCCAAATTATTCCTGCAGATCTTTTTGGGATGTCACTTGCTATATTCCTACCAAATTTGATGACTCTAGCCCAAAGTTTGTAAAAGGTTGGGGAAGGGTGCTGGGGGCGTTTAGCTCAAAAACTATGAAACATACACGCGTTCCCGTTTTAAACGAAAAGTTGGAGCGGCTGGGGTTTGCTAGGACGGTATGGGTGGGCGTGGCAACCAAAGTTTTTTGGGGATCGTCATCACCTAACTTGGCGCAAATGGTGGCTCTAGCTCAAAAACTGAGGAAGATATAGGCGTTTCTGATTAAAAATTACGGGGGGGGGGGTTGAGGGCGGAATGGGTGGGCGTGGCACCAATATTTTTCGGGGATGCCAGTAGCTATCTTCCTACCAAATTTGGTAGCTCTTACTTTAAGGGTGTGCCGAATAGGTAGATTTGTCGATTTTGAGTTATCGAATTTATCAATTTGCCAGCCCCCCAGTTATTGTAATGCCCCAATCTTGACACTTTAATTGACTGGAAAGTTTCAAGTCTTTAGCTTGAATTGTGTGGAAAAAAGTTGCGTTCATACAGACAGACGGACAGACACCATGACGGACATACTCCCAATATACTCTTTACCTTCGGTAACGAGTATAATGCCGCGCATGATTCTCTACCTCAATGGTGGCGTGGAGAAGAGAATGATAAATACTTTGCTTTAATATTTTGTGAAATATTTTCTAATTTATTTATTTTATATATTCTGTTGCTAAAATTTATATAAACTATCCGCGCAGCGAAGTAAGCGGGCCACTTACTAGTCTATATATATAAAAAAAGTTTGTCCTGTTAAGAATGGAGGATCCACAGCCTAAACGAAAAGAGCTAGAAGACTGAAATTTTCACACAATATTCGATGCAGGTAGTAAGTGGGCACTAAGAAAGGAATTATATTTTGGACAACTCCTTCGAGTACCTCTCATACATTTTGGAACACTTTTACCCGTTCCAAAAACAAAACAGATTACCCATTCCACTAATGCCGCCTGATTGTCGCACAAGCTGAGGGTTTGAGAATACAAAAACAAAACAAATGCGCAGTGACGCCTTCGCGTCGCACAAGCAAAGTCATAAAAAAAGGTTCGTATACTTGCAAAAAAGAAACGGATTTCCGCTTCTTAATGAATAATTGCATTCACAAATAAGTGAACAATGCGCTTGAAAATAATTTTTATAATTTTATGTACATGTATCTTTTAGCACAGTGCACATTGTTATTTTTTCAAATTTGTGTGCCTTTGACAATTTGGTGCCTGTAGCTCAAAAACTGAAGAAATTATAAGCGTTTCTGAATTAAAATTGTAGGGGGCTTGGTGGCTGGGGGTGGAATGGGTGGGCGTGGCTCCAAAATTTTGGATGCAATTTTTTCGGGGATGCCAGTAGCTATCTTCGTACCAAATTTGGTAACTCTAACTGTAAGGGTGTGCGGAATAGGTGGATTTATCGATTTTGAGTTTTCGAATTTATCGATTTGCCAGTTATCGTAGAACCCCAATCTTAGAACTTGATCTGTCCCGGCCATAGATAAAGACATTTGCAAAGTTTCAAGTCTCTAGCTTGAACGGTGTGGAAAAAACTTGCGAACATACAGACGGACAGACACCATGACGGACATTGCACAAACCCAATATACTCTTTACCTTCGGTATCGAGTATAAAAAAAGACAGAAAACAGGACAAAAATTGTTCTGTGCAATTTTAAGCTTTTAGCATCAAAATGAAGCTTGCACAATTCCGTGAGGTGATAATAAACATAAACATAGCTAATACTGCTTCCTGGTGACAAGATTGGGGACAATCGGCCGGCTTAAAACAAATTATGCTTTTTTGTGCGAGGCACAAAATACGCGCGAATGTGATCTATTTTGCTATTAAGACTGCATATGCAGTATCTGCAGTATGCCTTATTGGTGTCCGCTTCATCGCGGCTTATCCAATCTTTAAAATCTGGCTGCTGTAGCCAGCAATCACGAAATTTTTGTTTGTACTTTCACTTTAACTTTATTTTTCACTTTTGTTGTACATTACATGTGATATTGAAAATACATACAAAGTATGTAAAAAAGGATGCCACACCGTTTTAAAAAGATCGCTGTTTTTAATAGATCGGTTGCCACACTGTTTTTAAAGAAAACTTTGAACAAAAGATTGAAATAAATGAATCAAATAAAATCTGAAAAAAGTCCAGATTTCCGGATAGGAGATGTTTGATATTTTTTCCGGACAAAGCACTTAAAAGCAGGACAGATCTCTCCGAAAAAAGGCCAAATCGGCATCACTGTTAGTGGGCCCGCTCTGCTACTTTTTGTTGGTGTCATTGATTGAAAAAACCAAGAATTAAGCAAAACTTGGTGCGTCTAAAAAAATTTGGCACACCAAAAAATGTTGTGGGGGTGGATTTGAATACTTGCTTAACTTAGACAAAACGCAAGAACGATTAAACTCAGATCACGCAGTCAGTGGTTTACACGTTGTACAGTGAAGTCAATTTTTGACTTATTTTGAAGTATTTATTTATAATACTTACTTTAAATTTAGTTGTTTATTTGTTTTGTTTATAATAAAAGTCGACTTTAGACTTAATAATTGAAGCAACATTATATATAGTTGGATTAGGACTACTGAGGAAACCACAATAAAAAGCAAGTGGAAACGTTGCATTCGGACGCAATCGACTGTGCTATTTTCGATACCAGTATTTAAACCGGTAAAAAGAGGCCTGATTGCAAAGGGGTACGGATGCGGCAGATATCTTCCTTCCAAATTTGGTGACACTAGCTCAAAGTTTGTTAAAGGTGGGGGAATAGGGGCTTTGCGCGTTATGGGTGGGCATGGCATCCAAATTATTCTTGCAGATCTTTTTGGGATGTCACTTGCTACCTTCCTACCAAATTTGATGACTCTAGCTCAAAGTTTGTAAAAGGTTGGGGAAAGGTGCTGGGGGCGTTTAGCTCAAAAACTATGAAACATACACGCATTCCCGTTTTAAACGAAAAGTTGGAGCGACTGGGGTTGGCTAGGGCGGTATGGGTGGGCATGGCATCCAAATTATTCCTGCAGATCTTTTTGGGATGTCACTTGCTATCTTCCTACCTAATTTGATGACTCTAGCTCAAGGTTTGTTAAAGGTGGGGGAAGAGGGGCTTTGCGCGTTATGGGTGGGCATGGCATCCAAATTATTCCTGCAGATCTTTTTGGGATGTCACTTGCTACCTTCCTACCAAATTTGATGACTCTAGCTCAAAGTTTGTAAAAGGTTGGGGAAGGGTGCTTTGGGCGTTTAGCTCAAAAACTATGAAACATACACGCATTCACGTTTTTAACGAAAAGTTCGGGCGGCTGGGGTTGGCTAGGGCGGTATGGGTGGGCGTGGCAACCAAAGTTTTGATTCAGTTTTTTGGGGATCGTCATCACCTATCTTGGCGCAAATTTTGGTGGCTCTAGCTCAAAAACTGAGGAAGATATAGGCGTTCTGATTAAAAATTACGGGGGGGCTGGGGGCGGAATGGGTGGGCGTGGCACCAAAATGTTTCGGGGATGCCAGTAGCTATCTTCCTACCAAATTTGGTAACTCTAACTGTAAGGGTGTGCGGAGTAGGTGGATTTGTCGATTTTGAGTTATCGAATTTATCAATTTGCCAGCCCCCCAGTTATTGTAAAGTCCCAATCTTGACACTTTAATTTACTTTGCCATAGATAAAGAGAATTGGAAAGTTTCAAGTCTTTAGCTTGAATTGTGTGGAATCCGCGCAGCGAAGTAAGCGGGCCACTTTCTAGTCTCTATATATAAAAGAGTTTGTCCTGTTAAGAATGGCTCAGCCACAGCCTAAACGAAAAGAGCTAGAAGGCTGAAATTTTCACACAATTTTTTATGCAGGTATTCTGTTTGTCCTAAGAAAGGAATTTTATTTTGGACAACTCCTTCGAGTACCTCCCATACATTTTGGAGCACTTTTACCCACTCCAAAAACAAAACACATTACCCATTCCACTACTGCCGCCTGTTTGTCGCACAAGCTGAGAGTTTGATCAAGAGCGAGAATACAAAAACAAAACAAATGCGCAGTGACGCCTTCGCGTCGCACAAGCAAAGTCATAAAAAAAGGTTCGTACACTCGCAAAAAAGAAACGGATTTTCGCTTCTTAATGAATAAGTGCATACACAATTAAGTAAACAATGCGCTTGAAAATAATTTTCAATATTTTATGTACATGTATCTTTTCGCACAGTGCACATTGTTTTTTTTTCAAATTTGTGTGCCTTTGACAATTGATTTACGACCCAAGTAGCGTTTGTTGTTGTTGTAAGTGTTGTTGTTGGGCCCGCACTGCTACTTTTGTTGGTGTCATTGATTGAAAAAAAACAACAACAACAAAAGAAAACTAGGTGCGTCTAGAAAATTTTGCACACCAAAATACATATGTATGTTGTGGGGTTGGATTTGCCTACTTGCTGCTAATATAACTTAGACCAATGAGCATAAATATTAGAAGAGTTTGCAATTGGTAAGAAAACCTAGTCCCATGCCCCCGAGCTAGGCATAGCGGTACTTTTCTATGTTCTGCCTGTGCGTGAGCGCGATAGCGGATAGCATGTGCAGCCGTTCTTGTTTCAGCACTCAGAAAAGGGTCAAAATGTGTCGTGTGCGTTGTTTACATTTCTTGCTTTGCCTGCCTGTCGAGATTTTTGCTATTTTTTGATATTTCTGTCGTTGTCTGTCTCTTTCACAAGTGAACTACTGAATACACTTTCGAAATTTGTGTGCATCTTTGCTAAACTGTGTGGCATAATTCTTGGCTAGTGTCATAGAACTAAAAATTTGAAAGAGTATGAATGACCAGCAATTGTCAAACTGAAATTTGGCTGTTTGTGTACATCTATGCATATCCAAATTAAATGTGTGTGTGTGGCAATTGTATATCATTTATTGACTTGCCACAACTTTAATGATCTGACAATTGGCTGAACAAGAATAGATAACGCACCGAAACTGCGTGTAAAGCAAAGTATGAATAAGAATATATTTACAGGGTGTCTGGGTCCCAAACACTAATGTATAACCGGGAAATCAAAAAATCAACATTACGGTACGTATAAGCAATGCATTCTTATATGGGCGGTAAGAGTAGGAGTGTCCAAAATAATAAAAAAGATGGGTATCTGTGAAGTTTGTTTACGGACGATAGCCTCACGTAACAACGTCATAAGAGAACACTGATTAAATGATTTCATACTTTTGAGCCATGGTCGTAAAGCAAATTAAATGTGTTGCAATTATTATGGAAACAGAAACCGACAGACGCTTGAGATTTATTTTATTTTACTTGTACGCACTCGCTGTTAGATCGCAACTGCAACTCAGTGGCGTACCATGTACATATATGCAAAAACACAAAACACAAAGAAAAATGACAAAACATAACGGCTCTTACACAGTCCCGTTATATTCTATCTCTATTCCTCTTTGATATCTGCTATGCATGTTATTGTATGGAATGTGACTTTTGCCTAGACATTTATTTTTCTACAATTATATTTGTAACGCAGCTCAAATTGTTTACAAATATGAAAATATTTGATTTTGCTTGGCTTGGCTTGATAAATATTAATGTGTTGGCTCAAAAACAACACAATCATCTATTTGAAATTGTTCTGCAAGCCCGGTTGACAACAATTTTTTATAAAAATATATGTAATCAACAAACTATTAAACATTTAAATTCAATCGAATGCATACACACATTGTCCATTCGCGTGATTTCTAAAGTTCACGGTATCGTCTAGTCGATAATCTAGTTGAAAAAAAATAAAAAAAATAAATATTCAAGAAATTGCCACGCGCTGTTGAACTCGGGTCGTAAAAAATCAAAATGTGTAATTACGGATCGTCTATGCTGCAGCGCCACAACTATGTTTACATTCGGTATGCGTTAATGCTTAGTTGTATTGCAGGTTACGTTTTGATGGTAATAATGATGGTAACCATAATGATTGTAAAGATGATGCTTGTAACGATAATGAAGACTTTTTTGAACATGCAGCCTGTGTTCATCAATTTATAAGACGTTATCACGTCAAACAATTTTTTTCATGTATTATACACTCTAAGACTATATACCAATTTTCAGCTCAACATATAAGACTTTATGCAAAAAAATTAATGAGTGTTCGAACTCACTATCGATGTGTTAACAATTGCAAAACCATTCAAATTTACTTTTTGTTGTTTTGCTTTTGACCGCCACCAGCAGAACAACAAAGCGCGCACATGCATACGCATAAATACGCACAGACACACACAACCACTCACAAACAAACATAACGAACTTCTTTAATAAGTGAATGATGGTGTGGGATACCCTACCTAGTTTATTTGCTATATTAATTGATTAATTAATTAATATTATTAAACTATTTTTAGTAATTTCTCAATTGTTTGCTAAGCGCCAACTTATGCTTATTAAGTATGCAATTATTGCATATATATAATATCCACAGTAGCACTTATATAATATTAGGGTACATAACATTCTTCATTCGTCAGTTGATTTTCTTATTACAGAAGTCCGCTATGTTTGTCTGTGAATGTGTGTATGTGTTGTGTCTGTGCATTCACGAAGAAGCAAAACGGAATTGCCTTGGACGAATGATGTTGCTGCATACCCTAACTAGCTTATTTGCTATATTTATCAATTAATCAATTAATATTATTAAACTATTTTAGCACTTTCTCAATTGTTTGCTAAGCGCCAACTTATACTAATCAAAGTATGCATTTATAGCAAATATATTATTGATGAAGTACATGTCCACAATAGCACTTATAATTTATTAGGGTATTCAACAGTCATCATTCTTGTTGCTTAACAGCTGCATGGCTCGACCGTCCCGGGCTGGGGCTTCTCTGCCGCTGCACCAAGCACCAATACCATCATACTTATTTTGAGCAGAGAAAATGTTTTTACAACAAACACATACTATTTGCTATGCTAACGCTGCGAAAAGTTTTTTGACAGCGTCGACGCTGATCATGTGTGAGATAACGCGGTGTGAGTTTTGCAAGTGTTGAAACGCATGTTTTGCGCTACCCGCGCCTATAGATGTTAACACATCAAAAATGTCAATAAAATTTGAGCCCGGGCCTTCCGGGTGAGAGCCAGGTATCCTAACCACTAAACTATATGGGAGTGTTGTCAGAAGTGCCTTTAAACCTTATAAAAATCTATTAAAAATGTAACATCATATCAAATACAGGGATGCTATTAAAAAGGTATAAATAATTAAATTCTAATTTGATCTATTACTGTGACTTTTACCATGTAAGGAGTCAAAGATGAGATGACAAATAATGCCCGGGGATGTGCATTCAATGAACAAAATACAAGATGAATCTTGTGTTAACAATTTTCATTAAAAAGTGTAAATCTATGGGGGTATTCACTTGTCCTCGTAAAATCATAAAGCGTAAAGTCGTAAACTCAAAAGTGTAAAAAAAAACAACAAAATACATGAGGAAAAATGTACGATGTTTACTATACCCCTGGGTATGTCTAAAAAAAACTGTCGTAAAATGGCAAAAAATGTGAAGTTATAGTGTTGTAAAGTTTTCCAAAGAATCGAGTAAAAATACTTGTTATCGAGCATATTTCGGTATTTTTGTCACAAAAAAAATTTGGTCACACTTAAGTATGTACTTGTGGCTTGTCAAAACAGCTGTTTTATTTATATAACAGCTTGTCAAAACAGCTGTTTTACGACGACAATTACAACTGTCAAACGAAAAAGGGCGCTCATTAGCTCGTGTGTCGTAAAATTACGCTTTACGATTTTACGAGGACTTGTGAACACCCTCTATATATATGTTTAATCGAAAGTCGTGTTAGGGAAGTCACTCATCACTCAAGAACGGCGCAACTGATTTGGCTGAAAATTGGTGGAGAGGTAGCTTAGAACCATGAAAAGGACATGATATATGTCACGTTATTTTATCACGTTCCCGTGGAATGGCGGTATAAGGTAGTTAGTTGACTGTGTTAAATGAGTCAAATGTGTCATTTCCGTTTGAAAACTACTGAAGAAAACAGTTGAACAGTTAACAGTTTTATTTGTACTGTATTTCTTTTAACTTCTGTCGAGATTTTGTTTTGTTCGACTTTTGTTTTGAGAGAGAAAGCAATGACGCGACCAACACTTTCAAATCATTCCCGACGAAGCTGTAATGCAACTAGGATTCGAAACATTGCGAGTGAAAGGACTGAAGAAGAAGAAATTGCGCGTGAAGAGATGGCTCGACTTCGTGCCGTACGGCATCCTTCTAAGAATGTGGCTGCTATTCTAGGATGTGTTGGATCTCGCACGAACGGTGACTAAAATGACTGACACGAGTTCCAACTGGGGCATCCAGGAAATATAAACCACCATTTGCATCATCAATTGCCTTCATCAATGTATCATAAACTTTCTTTTGTTGGTGATTAGACAGCGGTACATTCGTTTGAACTTTTAAATCTAATTCTTGGTGATCCTATTTACTTTCCCGTTCAAATTCTTCATTAAATGAGTCATTCATTTAATGATTTGACGCTTTCATTCCTAACCAGACTAATGAATTACCACACATGAGGTAAGACATGTCTTAGAACAAGATCGAAGCCTGAAACTTTTTTTGTAATAGTACCTATAATTGAACGAAATACAAGAAAAACGCAGCAACACAGCAAAGTGGAAACGTTGCAGTCGGACGCAACCGACTTCGGTATACTCGATACCTGTATTAAAACCGGTGGGATGTCAATTGCTGTCTTCCAACTAAATTTGGAGACTTTAGCTCAAACTTTGTAAAAGGTGGGTGCTGGGGGCAGTATGGGTGGGCGTGATATCCAAATGCTTAATGCAGATCTTTGTGAGTGGTTACCAGTTGTCTTCATACCAAATTTGGACACTCTAGCTCAAAAACTATAAGAGAAGAGTTTTTAAGATGAACTTTGTAAATTGTTTGAAATGCCTTCAAAAAAATTATCAACTGCGGGAAAAACATTAAAAGCAAAGAAATCAATTAAATAGTTGAGAGGAGGAACAGACGATCAACGAGAAAATCATGTGTTCTATATTCATAGAGCAGACGTTAAAAAGCACCACAGCAACGCGTGCTAAGGGACCACTAGTATACTGTATTCATTAGCACTAGCTATATTGCCATCAAAATTGGTGAATCTACCTCATAAACTGTCGAATATATGTGGATTTCTGATCTAAAAAAGGCGGGCAGAGTGGGTGGGCGTGCAATTAAAATTTTAGGGAATGTTACTGGCTAAATTGCCAACAATTTTGGTGGCTCCAGCTCGAAAATTTTGGAGTGTATACGCAGTTTCGTTCTTAAAAGGCGTAGGGCTGGACATGGTATCAAATGTTTTGAAACAGATCTTTGCTCACCTCTCTTTACCATCGGTATCAGATTATATAAATCTGTATAATCACGGCCCAGCTCATTATCTCAATGAGTTTTAGTTCGAATGAACTAATATTTGCAAAATTCTTATACAAAATTTAACTTCTATATAACAAAGTTCATGCATGATTATCTTACCTTTACAATGCTATAGACTGCTTGAGCATACAACAATCCGATTTCCACTGGATCCTGTGATAATTCTCGAGATGGCTTAAACAGTCTTTTTTTGAACACAAATCTATTTTCTCCATATGTAGAGCCATTGGGAAGTCGTTTGTAGCTATTAGATGTCGTTTGCTTACTCTCCCATTCAGAAATTACATCATATAAATACTCGAAACTTTTAATGTGCTCTTCGCTGTCAGGGCGTGATTGGAAAATAGCCCAACCTTCAATTGAAACCAAATTGAGCTTGTCAGCAAGTTTTTGTACTGCATCGATAGCTGTGTCCGTTGGATGGACATCAATAGCCTTTGTACGTGAATCCAAAAAAAAAAATCTGCAGACAATAGTGCCCAGACGACGCATAGCCTAAAGAAAAATAAAAACAGCAATAGTCTTATATGTCTCAAAACACATTGATTTATAATTTAAAATGTCAAGAAACGCATAAATACAAACAATAACATGTGAAATCTTTCCGAAATACTGTAGTACTCGAATTTATTTATTTATTTATTGTCAGCTAAGAGCAGCTGACATTTAAATGAAATCAAAATTAAAAAAATAGTTAATATAATTAAATTAAGTAAGAGAGAAGCCCTAATGGTGGACACTGTCCCTAAGTCTATTTTGGCGAGTTTTGATGCTAGCGCGGTCTAATTTCTTTGATTGACAGCTCTAAGGGCCAGTTTCTCAATGTCTGGTTAGCTAAACTAACAGATGGTTAGCTTAACTATCTGATGGTTAGTCAAAATTGAGTTTCTCAATGTCTGGTTAGGGTTGTTCGTAATAAAAACTAACATGAGGCCTGAGTGCTGGTTAAAATTTGTTCTCTCGTTAAGTGCCGATATAAATATCGTTTAATCATCGTTAGGCAAACAGCTGACTGTGGCTGACACTTGCATTGTTTACAATTTATTATTCAAGCAAAATGGCATCGGATCAAAGAGTTTTTGACATCCACGCAATTGAAACACAATTTGAAGAAATGGAGCAGTTGGAAGAAGAATTTGGCAGTCACAAAACAAAAAATACCAAACAAAAACAGCTGTTTTGCTCGAAAAGGGCTCGATCAGGGTGGCAGCACCATCAATGCGATAGTATCATATCGATTTAACTTAACCATACATTGAGAAAACCAAATTGGCTTAACGCGAGCGTTAAATTTATCTGGTCGTTAGCTAATTCTTACTTTAACCAGACATTGAGAAACTGGCCCTAAGTGCCAGCTTGCTTTATATGTAGTCTACAGGTGTTTATACTTAGTTTTGGATACTCCAGAGATAAAAATTAAAATACCGATATTTCGACGCGTTTGTAATTGTTTTATTTCAAGTTTCAGCAAAAGGAAATAAATTGGATCGTATTCTTTTTTTTCATGGCCTTTCATAATCTGTAATCCAACATTTTTTCTGTTCAATATTTTGGGTTTTAAAGTAATAAATGTGAAATTATGTTTCTGCGTGTTTTGCTTGCTTTCGATGTGCCACGACTAATTGTAACCGATATTTTCATTCAATTGTGTCATCCTCATATTTAAAAATTAGCCCGCTTAGAAAAGACGTGCATTCGCAACAAAATTTGTTGGCTGCGATAAAATAGGTTTTATAAGAAAAAAAACCAAAAAAGCAAGATGGTTTTGGTGGAAAAAAAACTAAAAAAAAGAAACTACTTCAATTTTTCTAAATCTCGCGCCATTGTAATTAGGTATGTGAGCAATGTTGAGCGTGCGATATATCAATCGATAAATCGCTGCATCGCTTGCGATACTGTTTATTACGAGTAAAAATTTTAATAAATTAATAAATTCGTTTGTTAATGATTGTTTAATTGCATAAAATACAAAAAACTAAATAAAAACAATGATTTGGCATTTTATTTTATTTTATTGGGTGGTTTTTCACAAGATATAAGGGGGAGTCCACCATAGGGGCACTTTTTTGATTTTGATTGATTTTTCTATTATAATCTTCTTCTATATATATAAAAGAGTTTGTCCTGATTAACGTAGTTGAAAAATTCTAAACGAAAAAAGCTAGTCTATATATATAAAAGAGCTTGTCCTGATTAACGTGGTTGACAAATTCTAAACGAAAAGAGCTAGAAGGCTGAAATTTTCACACAATATTTCAAGCAGGTTGAAAGTTGGCACTAAGAAAGGAATTTTATTTTGGACAACTCCTTCGAGTACCTCCCATACATTTTGGAGCACTTTTACCCATTCCAAAAACAAAACACATTACCCATTCCACTACTGCCGCCTGATTGTCGCACAAGCTGAGGGTGTGATCGCGAGCGAGAATACAAAAACAAAACAAATGCGCAGTGACGCCTTCGCGTCGCACAAGCAAAGTCATAAAAAAAGGATTGCAAAGGGGTACAGATGCGGCAGGGGTGTAAGTTGCCGCAAATATTTTCTGATGCAGATGGGGATGCCACCATCTATCCTTCTACCTAATTTGGTGACTCTAGCTCAAAGTTTGTAAAAGGTTGGGGAAGGGGGGCTGGGGGCGGTATGGGTCGGCCTGGCTCCAAAATATATTTGGGGGTCGCTACCAGTTATCTTCCTACCATATTTGGAGACTATAGCTCAAACACTATGAAAGATACACGCATTCCCGTTTTTAACGAAAAGTTGGGGCGGCTGGGGTGGACAAGGTCGGTATGGGTGGGCATGGCATCCAAAGTTTTGATGCAGTTTTTTGGAGATCGTTATCACCTATCTTGGCGCAAAATTTGGTGGCTCCAGCTCAAAAACTACGGAAGTTATAAGCGTATCTGATTTAAAACTGCGGGGGGGCTAGGGGCGATGCCAGAAGCTATCTTTCTATCAAATTTGGTAACTCTTACTGAAAGGGTGTGCGAAATAGGTGGACTTATCGATTGTAAGTTATCGAATTTATCGATTTGCCAGCCCCCCAGTTATCGTAGAACCCAATCTTGTCACTTTATCTTACTCGGCCATAGATAAGCTCAAAGGGTGTGGAAAAAAGTTGCGTTAATACAGACGGACGAATGGACAGACGGACACCGTGACGGACATTGCACAAAGCCAATATACTCTTTACCTTCGGTAACGAGTATAAAAATTTCATAAACAAGCTTATTTGCTACAGTTTCAAGTTGAAATTATTGCAAATATATTATTGAACTACATATCCACAATAGCACTTATATTTTTTAGGGTATCTTATGAGAAAATGCTTATGGCAGAATAATTACATATCATCTTCCAATGTTATCTACAAGACGATTGGCGAACTTGTTACTGTGGCAAATAAGCTTGTCCGTGACATTTTTTTCTTGTTTTCTTGTGTTGCTAAACAGTAGAGCTGCTTGGCTCGACCGTCTCGGTCGACTGCTTCTCTGCCTTCTGCACCAATCCCATCATACTCATTTGCAGGTAGTGACAATTTTTGTACAACAACCACATATTATTTCAATATTACACAGCAGATCTCACAATTTTCTACTGTCTGTGTGGACCACTCGGTGTGAATTACAATAAGGCTCTTTGCATGTGTTTACTTAACCCGCGCCTATAGATGTTAACACAGCAATAACTGATTAAGGGCCAAATTCTAAATGTCCGGTTAGCTAAACTAAACAAATATAAGACGCAGATTATAATCAGAACCCAGAAGAGGTGTCGACTAAGAGGGCCATGATTAAAACCGCGGCACCTAGTGCCCTGACGAAGGATGGTCCTGCAAGCGTATTGCTTGCCACGGAGGCTCCAGCAGCCTCCACAGCCGCAGCTGCGGCTGGGCAAGCAACACGGGAGCAGCCACCCCAAGGCGGTATCATGGCCTCCTACAGGGACGTTGCCAGCTCGGCGAAGATGGCAATACTCCCTGCCGTCTATCCCCAAAATCTGCTCACAACAGAGCAGCTCAGCCCCATTTAATCCGCCATACTGTCGAGGGTCATGGCTCTAAGACACGGCTCGGTGAAGCCGCTGTTCTCCGGCTGTACCTTCCGACCAGGGTGGATGGCAATAACATGTGGAAATGAGGAGACGGTCGAGTGGCTGAGCACAGAGGTGCCCAAGCTCCGGATTTGGAAGGACGCCCACATCAAGGTAGTCCCGGAGGCGGAGGCTCTATGTGCCGACGTCTTCATTGGCTACTTTCCGCTTCCAAATGCGGATATGAAGACGGACGAGATCTTGAAGCTCGTCAAGGGCCAGAACAGCGGCCTGCGCGTGGGAGACTGGCGTGTCTTTCACCGCGAGATGAGGCAAAACATGGCCATCATCACCATAGCGCTGGACCCAGTCTCGGCAAAACGGCTAAAGGAGCTTGGGTACCAGCTCAATTTTGCGTGGGGCACGGCTACTCTTAAGCCACGCAGCCGAAGGAACAGGCGGTGGCTCCTGCTCTAGCAGCGGAGAAGCCCACCTGCTCAAAGGCCATCATACCGGACACGGCTGCAACAACACCACAGGGTGCCGCTCATGCAACCCCTGAGCTGCCTGCGGCCGACAGCATCCGGACATCCAGCGGGAATGGGGCTAGTGGCACCGCAGCTGCCCAAGTGCCCGCAGCACCAAAGAAAATCCTGCGCCCTTCCCTTTACGGGCGCATCACGCGCGGAACTGGGCGCGTGAACAAGGGTGTGAGGCGCACACCTGAAGAAGAGGCCCTTCTGCGCACCAACCGAGGCCGAAAGATGGCGGCCAGGGGCCGCAAGAGGCCGGACTAATGTCCTGTCCCCCTCCCCCTACTCTCACCAACACCCTCAGATGTCTCCAAGCAAACCTCCATCACGCAAAGGCCGCATCAGACGTACTTTGTGAGAGGTTTGCTACAATGGACATAGCATTTATCCAGGAGCCATGGATAAATGCCGGACGTGTCCTGGGGCTAAGCACCACATCCGGTAAACTGCTTTATGCAAACAACCTACCTCGCCCTAGAGTGGCGTTGTTAATTAACAAAAACTTAACATATGTTCCCTTATCGCAGTTCATCACTGAGGACCTGGTGGCAGTTTGGGTTAAAATACCCACTGCCCATGGCGAGCAGGAGGCAGTTCTGGCCTCCGCCTATCTGCCCGGCGACTCAGACGTTGTGCCTACGGCGGCAACCTGTGCCCTTGTAGAGCACTGCCAGAGGAACCGGCTCCGGTGGTTAATCCTTTGCGATGCCAATGCGCATCACACGGTCTGGGCGAGCAGTGACATCAACAAAAGAGGTGAGTACCTTCTTGAGTATATTATTAGTAACAACATAGGCTTACTAAATCGAGGCAGCGAGCCCACATTTATTAATGCAATCAGAGAGGAAGTCCTCGACTTAACTCCATGTAGTCTTAACATGTTGTCCGTTGTCTCAAACTGGCACGTTGCGAGTGAGATCACTATGTCAGATCACCAGCATATTAGATTTGATATAGGGTGTGCCTTGCAATGTAGCCTAGTTACTAGAAATCCCAAAAACACCAACTGGGATCTTTTCTGTTTTAAACTTGAGCAATCCAGAGACTGCTCCACCCGTCCGATAATATCCATTGACGAGCTAGAGCGTGAGGCTACTGTGCTTCATACGAACATTGAATCGGCATATCACGCTAGCTGCGAACAAAAAGTTCGTAAGATCAGAAGGGCTGTTCCCTGGTGGAACAAGAGCCTTGACGATCTTAAAAAGGCTGCGCGAAAGCTCTTCAATAAAGCGAAGAGTGGGAAAACCACATGGGATTCCTACAAATCTGCTTTAACGATCTATAATAAAGAGCTGAGAAGGTCAAAACGGGCTACGTGGCGCCAACACTGCGGGCAGATTTCAAATCTCCCGGAAGCTGTCAGGCTACAAAAAGCCCTTTCCAAGGACCACTCAAACGGCATCTGTACGCTGAAAAAGCCAGATGGAACATACACAAGCGACCCAAAGGAAACGAGCAGCCTACTCCTGGCTACTCATTTTCCTGGGTGCGTGGAGCAGTCCATCTCAGAGAGCGAGGCACCAACCTACCTCTCTGGGATTGGAGAGTGCCCACACCTGGGAGTGACTATGGTGGCAGACTCCAGTGGGGCTGAGGGAAGGGAACCCCTCTATCACTCAGAACGTGTTGGAAACTTGCCCTATAGACTGTTTCATCAAAATAGCGTACAATGGGCTATACAGAGTTTCAGTCCATACAAATCCCCTGGACCAGATGGAATATATCCATGCCTGTTGCAGCGGGGATTGCACCAAATCGCAATCCCCCTGGTCCGTTTATTCCGAGCTAGTCTCATGTTTGGACATATCCCAAGCAAATGGGCTAAGGTGAAAGTTGTGTTTATTCCTAAGGTAGGGAAGAAAGATTCCCAATTGCCTAAGTCCTATAGACCGATTAGTCTTAGCTCCTTCTTCCTTAAAACTATGGAGAAAATAATTGACCAGCACATCAGGGAGGTGTATCTCGAGCATCTTCCCTTACATAAGTATCAATATGCGTACCAAGCTGGCAAATCAACTGAGACTGCCATTCACTGCCTTACAACAACCATTGAAAAGGCCATTGGCGCTCAACAAATAGCACTATGTGCCTTTTTAGACATCTCAGGAGCTTTTGACAACACGTCATATGAAGCTATCCGTGCCGCACTTGTACATAAAAATGTCCCCACACCCATTATTAGGTGGATTCTGGAAATGCTTAAATCCAGAATCATAACTGTAGACTGTGTAGAGGAACCATGACCTCAATCACAGCTACGAGAGGGTGCCTTCAAGGGGGAGTACTCTCTCCTCTCTTGTGGACTCTGGTCATCGACGAGCTACTCTATAAGCTCAACGACTTAGGGTTCCCCACTCAAGGCTACGCTGATGATTTAGTCATCTATATAGTGGGCTTGCATGAGCAAACCATCTCGGACCGCATGCAGCAAGCCCTTAACATAGCCAATAGATGGTGTCAGGACAAAGGTCTGTCCTTAAACCCGTCTAAAACTGTTTTAGTTCCTTTTACCAGGAAAAGGTCTCTGTCTCTGACAAGACCATCCTTAAATGAATCCACCATTGACTTTTTGGTTGAAGCCAACTACTTAGGAGTTACACATGACTCCAAGCTCAACTGAAATGTACACCTTGAAAAGACCATAAATAAAGCCACTCGAGCATACTTCGCTTGTAACAGGCTTTTCGGTAGAACATGGGGCCTAAGTCCCAAAATGATCTACTGGTCCATTAACACTGTGGTAAAACCGATCCTAACCTATGCCTCTCGTGCTTGGTGGACGAAATCTACCCAGAAGACAGCTGCGGCTGCACTTACCAAACTACAACGACTGGTCTAAAGAAAACCCCACCCTTCTTGAAAAAACCCCCCCCCCCCCCCCCCCCCCCAAAAAAAAGGGCTTCCCCGGGCCCCCACAAAAACCACAACCAAAAAAAAAATAAAACCCCCCCTTTTCTCCCCCCCCCCCAAAAAAAACCCCCCCCTCTCCCCTAACGAAAAAAAAAAAAAAAAAACTTTTTTCCACAAAAATCCTTTCTCCCCACCACAAAAAAAAAAAAAAAAAAAAAAAAAACCCCCCCCCAAAAAAAAAAAACAAAAACCACAAAAAAATAAAAAAAGGTTTTAAAAAAAAAAAAAAAAAAAAAAAAAAAAAAAACCCAATTAAAAAAAAAAAAAAAAAAAAAAATTTTTTATAAAAAAAAAAAAAAAAAAAAAATTAATATTTAATAAGGTGGCTAAAGGCTCTTGCCTCCAAAAACATCTTAACGGTGGGCTGGGTGCCAGGGCATGAAGGCCATATAGGAAACGAGGTAGCAGACCCCCTAGCAAAACGCGGGGCGATGACACCACTAATCGGCCCTGAACCGTTCTGTGGACTTTCGAAAGGACACAGAAGAGAACTGGTCAGGAAATGGGAGGAAAAGGAGATAAGTCGCCACTGGACCGACAGTGCAGGGCTGAGACAAGCCAAACAATTTCTCGTCCCCCAGATGACGCAATCAAAACGCATCATCAATTTAAAAAAGAACGAAATTCGCACTTTAACAGGCTACCTAACGGGTCATTGCAACCTAAGGTATCAACTTAAGAAATTAAAACTTCGGAAACCGACACATGCAGATTCTGTAAGCTGGAGTCTGAAACATCAGAACACATGTTCTATGTGAATGCCCCTCGCTAAGCAGACGTCGACTTCTACAACTAGGAGGTGAACTTATCCCCCCCTACAGGATATGGGAACATATAGACCCTACCAAAGTGCTCTCTTTTATTAGAAGCCTCGGTATAGAGGCTCTACCCTGACGCCTACAGGCCGGTACAAAAGACCTAACATCTGGTCGCAGTGCAATAAGGCCCTAGTAATAATAATAATAATAATAATAACCAGTAATTGAAAAACATAGGGGTATAAAACAATTCATGGAAAAAGAATAATTTTCATAGCAGAATATGATTTTCCAACTGTGGAAGAAATTTTCCTTAGATACATAAAAAAAAGGCATTTACTCAGAATTGTCTTATCGCAAGTATAAAAAAATGCAGGAAAAATTAATCAAGTTATATTTAAACGACAAACAGTTAGAATTCGTCAAATGCACGATTAGGGCGCAAGATATAGAATATGAAACAGAAGCAGTAAAACAGATATCGTTGTACCACATACGAGAAAGTATGCACTCAGGTATTCAAGAAACATATAATCAAATAAAAGAAAAAATGTACTACCCAAAATTATTAGAGTAAATACAGATTGTTATCAATCAATGTGAGTTTTGCAAAGAAATCAAGTACGATAGAAATCCAATACAAAACAAATTCATTAAAACAGAAACCCCAGAGGACAAAAATGAAGTTATCCATATAGATACATATATAATAAAGAATACACATTTCTTAACCGTTGTAGATATTTACCAAATTCGCAGCAGCATATCCATTAAATGACAGGAATCATACGACTTAAGTAGAACAGTTAGAAGAACATTTTACGAAAATAGGAAGACCAAATAAAATTGTTGCTGACAATGAATTTAATGCACTAAGAATTAAACAACTGCTAATCCAAGAAAAAATTGAACTACACTTGACAAAACCGAATAGCCACACAGGTAATGCTGATGTGGAAAGATTTCATAATTCATTGGCAGAAAAGTTTTAATAAAAGTCAGACAGAATATAAATTGAAATCCAACTAAATGCAATAGGTAAATATGAAAATAACAGATATCAAGAAAACTTATATTTTGACCAACAAATAAAAAATTCAAATGATAACAGATAAAATAGATCATTCACAAGACAATGTTGTTGCAGCTAGGTATAACTTATTACATCCAAACATATTAACAAATAATGAAATAACAAAATATAAAATTAACTTCAACAAACTAAATAATATCAAATCAGCAACAGCAATATTTAAAAATGACTTCTTAATATTTGCAATAGAAATACCAACAAATTGTGTAACAATGAAAATTCTGCAAATAATTCCAATACCCAATAAAGAAAATTATGTAATTGATTATAAGTCAGAAATGATAGTTACGAATAACAATATAACATACACATAAGAAAAAAAAGGGAAGAAAAAAAAAAAAAAAAAAAAAAAAAAAAAAAAAAAAAAAAAAAAAAAAAAAAAAAAAAAAAAAAAAAAAAAAAAAAAAAAAAAAAAAAAAAAAAAAAAAAAAAAAAAAAAAAAAAAAAAAAAAAAAAAAAAAAAAAAAAAAAAAAAAAAAAAAAAAAAAAAAAAAAAAAAAAAAAAAAAAATTAATTTTTAAAAATAAAAAAAAAAAAAAAAAAAAAAAAAAAAAAAAAAAAAAAAAAAAAAAAAAAAAAAAAAAAAAAAAAAAAAAAAAAAAAAAAAAAAAAAAAAAAAAAAAAAATAAATAGTAGAGCACAATAAAATCAAATGGCTCAATATAAAAAATTTAAACACACATAAAGATATAACATATTTTTGGAATACAGCTATAGCAATATAAATAATTATTCTGATTGCAATTATTATATTGAAACATAAGAAAATAAAAATTCATTTAAATAATAGTAGAATTCAGGAGAATTCTTATCTAAAAGGGGGAGAAGTTATGTATAATCCCACCAGTAATAATATCGAAAATAAGAACAACATAAGTATGAAAGTGCAAGAGTTATTGAACTCTTTAACCCTCTAACACGTAAGCCTGCCTGAAGACACGTATTACGTTTTTGGGCTTAAAAAATAAACTAAAAGCTTTTCAATCGTTTAAATAATTTTTGGCGGTTGATAATAAACACACAAAACTATGATTTTCAGCTTTGAAAGCTCACCGAAGCTTTTAACGGGATATATATTTCACTATGCACAAGCCATATGTTTTTTCGCGCGTAAAATTTGGGCTTCTGTATGTTGTGTTTTGCTGTGCAAATAAAATGAAATATAGAAAACCTATCCAGCTCATAATTTTTTTATTGAAAGGTAAGTTCATTTACTATTAAAATTAAGTTGCAGATTTGCAAAAACATAAAATACATGCGTTGTGACAGCGAAATAGCGATACGTGCCTTGAGGCACGTTTGGGGCTCCAAGACAACTTTTGTTGCCAGCTTATATTTCACAATTGATTGCAATTTGTGTGTTTGTTTCTGTTGATGGAGTGATTTTACTTAGTAGAATTATAAATATTACTAGAAATGGCAAACCGGGTTCGGTATAAGCTGTCCGACTTGACAGATGAGCAGTTGCTCAAGATATTTGACTCATTTCCGTCGGATGAAGAAATGAAAAGCTCAAGTGACGACGAGGACGACGACATTGATATAATGGAGGCTCTTAATACTGCATTAGAGGATGCTGAGACTGTGTCATTTATTGAGAGTAATGTTGAAAATGTCCAAAACAATGCACAGAAAGCTGAGACTTCCCAGAAAACTGCAAAAATGCCGCGATCACCATTACCAATCATTGAAGATTCGGCGTGCGCATCTCCGCCAACTTCTGGTGGGTTCAATGGAGCTGGTAAGCCAAATTTAATTGCTATGTTTTATTTTAGTGAATAATTAGTTTTATTTATACAGGTATTGAATCAATAACAAAAGATTCGAGTAAGATTCTGTGGCGAGAGAAATGTATGCAGTTGCATGTTAACAATGTAGCATTTCGAGGCGATTTTTCGCTGCCAGCAGAAATAAAGGAGCTCGAAACTCCACTAGAGCTCTTTCACTACTTCTTTAATTCGGAAATCATGAATATGATCGTCGACGAAACCATGTGCGCAGCTTTAACGGATGATATTAACAATAAGTTCAAAATTAACACTGACGAGATGCACCATTACATAGGTATTTTGATGTTCATGTCCATTTATCGCTACCCGAATCTGAAGAGCTACTGGGGACGAAATGCGTTTGGACCTATACAAACCTGCATGACCCGAAGTAAATTCGAGGCAATCAAGAAGTACTTCTCGCTACGTGATGAGCGCAAACGTATCAAAAAGGGTGAACCAGGCTACGATCCTTTATTCCGTACGCGAAAATTTGTAGACTGTCTCAACAAACGGTTTGACTCGGTGCCAAAGTATGCCCGCCTTTGTGTTGACGAGCAAATGTGCAGCACAAAAATGAAGCACCACTTGCGTCAGTACATGCCAAATAAGCCGCACAAGTGGGGCATCAAACTATTTGTATTGTGCGATTCATTTGGATACGCATACCGCTTTGAGATCTACAGCGGTGCCGGTGATAATGTGGTCTTACCTAGTCACCCAGATCTTGGTGCTTCGGCCAACATTGTAGTGCGCTTAACACAAACCGTGGAAAGATTTAAGAATCACATCATTTACTTCGATAATTTTTATACATCTCTGCCTTTGATGGTTTATCTAAGAGCGAAAGGTATTTATAGCCTTGGCACGGTGCGTGTAAACCGTATCCCCAATTGCAAGCTACCAAACGATATTGCCATCAACAAATTGCCAAGGGGTTTTTCGACTGAGTACGTTGGGTCCTCATATGGTGTCGACATAACCAATGTACTCTGGAAAGACAGCAAACCTGTTCGCTTTTTGTCCACCTATGTGGGAGTTAAGCAATTTGAAAGGACAAACCCTCGTGAAGGAACTGCAAAGGCAGCTCGTTTTGACAGAAAAGCTAAGCGACACATTTCAATTGACTGTCCCCAAGTTGTGCATGAGTATAACGCTCACATGGGCGGCGTAGATCTCATGGACGGCCTAATGGGCCGCTATCATATCAGAGCAAAAACTCGGGATGCCGCAACACGAATTTTTTATCACCTAATTGATATGGCAGCCACCAACGCCTATATTTTACACAGACGTATCCAAACAGAGAACGCAAGCAAAGAAAAATTACTCGCACTCCCAGACTTTCGCGAAACACTAGCCGCAGGGCTGGTGACATATAAAAACAAAAACGTACCGGGTCGTCCAATCAATACCAAAAATGTATTTTCACCGCGATGGGCAAACCAGTCTCCATCCTCTCAGTCAGGACGAACAATAAATTCACCATCATCGCAGGCAGAGCGGGCAAAGCAGTCTCCACTCTCTCATCGACCTTTTCAGCATGAGCTCAAACATGGTAAAAAGTCAAAACATCCAATATCGGACTTGCGGTTTGACCAGCTGAACCATTTCCCACATTGGTTGGATCGAAACAGTGGAAAAAGATGTTAATCTGTAAATCTTCACAAACGCAATGCATATGCACGAAATGCAATCTGCATTTATGCTGCACAGCGAATAAAAACTGTTTTTTAGAATACCATAAAAAAAAATAAAATAAATTTTCATTACTTGAAAATGTTTTTTTTTTTCACTCAAAGCCCCAAGCGTGCCTTCAGGCACGCTTTCCTTTCTTCTCACCTTACAGGTGAACGAAAGCTTCTACACCATTTCTGAAGTCATTTTTTGAACTCAGTGACAACAATATTTCTATAAAAAAATTATTCGGCAGCATTTGTTCAATTATTTTAGAAAGTAGTCTTAGAGGGTTAAATTATTAATAAGTCCAAGCAGAACAATAACAGGAAATGCAAGCATTGCATATTTGGCAATAACAGGAAATGTACCTGCACACGCCAATGAGTAGGTCAATAGCCAGACATTTGTATCAGCAATTATATTATAATAATAATATTATATTAAGATAGAATTAAGCTTTCATGTAAACCAATTTGAATAAAGAAGTTTAGTTTGATTCTCACCGCAAAAAGCAACAGTCTTGTTTCTTTTTGTGCAGCGATTTTATTTTTTATTGAACCGCGATTAACATTACAAATTTCGCACGCTCTGTTAAGTTTTAAGCGAGTTTGGGACGAAGAACGAGGTTCACACGTACGACGCAGGCATGCATAGATTTGTATACAAACTTATGTGAACGGCCTTTGCTTGTTCGAAATTGTATATTATTAATGTAAGTGTGTTACGTTTTGTCTAAGTTATATTAGCAGCAAGTAGGCAATTCCACCCCCACAACATATGTATTTTGGTGTGCAAAATTTTTCTAGACGCACCAAGTTTTGTTTTGTTGTTGTTGTTTTTTTAAATGAACGACACCAACAAAAAGTAGCAGTGCGGGCCCAACAACAACACTAACACCAACAACAAACGCTACTTGGGTCGTAAATCAATTGTCAAAGGTACACAAATTTGAACAAATAACAATGTGCACTGTGTGAAAAGACACATGTACATAAAATTATGAAAATTATTTTCAAGCGCATTGTTCACTTAATTGTAAATGCACTTATTAATTAGGAAGCGAAAATCCGTTTCTTTTTTGCGAGTGTACGAACCTTTTTTTATGACAGTGCTTGTGCTTGAGCGACGCGCAGGCGTCACTGCGCATTTGCTTTGTTTTTGTATTCTCGCTCGCGATCAAACCCTCAGCTTGTGCGACAATCAGGCGGCAGTAGTGGAATGGGTAATGTGTTTTGTTTTTGGAATGGGTAAAAGTGCACCAAAATGTATTGGAGGTACTCGAAGGAGTTGTCCAAAATAAAATTCCTTTCTTAGGAGTCACTTACTACCTGCATGGAAAATTGTGTGAAAATTTCAGCCTTCTAGCTCTTTTTGTTTAGGCTGTGGCTCCTCCATTCTTAACAGGACAAACTCTATATATAGAATATAGATAGCCTTTTTTAGCTTGATTATTTTGCCTATCTGGCTTTTTTGATGTGTTAACATCTATAGGCGCAGTAGCAAAAACCAAGCGTTTCAATACATGCAAACCTCACACCGCGTTAGCATCACAGCGTTATATGCGTCGACGCTTTCAAAAAAATTTTCGCAGCGTTAGCATAGCAAATAGTATGTGTTTGTTGTAAAAACATTTTCTCTGCTCAAAATAAGAATGATGGTATTGGTGCTTGGGTCAGCGGCAGAGAAGCCCCAGCCCGGGACGGTCGAGCCATGCAGCTGTTAAGCAAAGAGAATGATGACTGTTGAATATCCTAATAAATTATAAGTGCTATTGTGGACATGTACTTCAATTATATATTTTTGCTATAAATGCGTACTTTGATTAGTATAAGTTGGCGCTTAGCAAACAATTGAGAAATTACTAAAATAGTTTAATAATATTAATTGATTAATTGATAAATATAGCAAATAAGCTAGTTAGGATATGCAGCAATCATCATTCGTCCAAGGCAATTCTGTTTTGCTTCTTCGTGAAGCGAGAGAGTTCTCAGTTTGAGTGTGATTGACGTGTTTTACCTAAGCTCCAAACAACTTAATAATTTTGCGCTGTTTATCAGGCTTTTTATTTATTCTTTGCAGTCTACTGTGTTTTAAAACATAAAACATTAAAACATACCTAAGTTGTGCAAAGTATTTCTTGTTGTGCATCGTTAAATATTCTAATTATTATATTTTAACTTTTGCAGCGTTGGTTCTGTGTTGTTGTTAGTGTCTGTTTTGGTTATTCTGCAAATCCGCTGCTTATTCGTGCTTTCATTTGTTTGTGTGTTTGTTCGCTGCGCATACCCGTGTTTGTGTGTTTGTTCGCTTTAGCGTTATCTGCCTCTTCGTGCTCTCATACCTTTTTTGTTGTTGCTTATCGCTCCAAACAAGAAGTATTTGTGTTACAATTTCTCTTAATTTTTTCGTTTGCTCTTAGATATTCTGTGCGCTGTTATAGTCCGTTCTGTGCTCTCGCAACCTATTTTCGTAAGTTTGACCCCAGTTGCAAATATGTCGTGCTGCAAAAAGCCTTGTTCATTTAAGCAGTCCGACGATTCAGTACAGCCTCTTTTTGTTAATTGCTGGTTGTGTGAGAATTTTATGCATGCTAAATGTGCCGGTATTAATGGGCGTGAGTGTGACAAGATTAATGCTGTAGCCAAAAAGGGCTGTGGTGGCGTCCGTTGGTCATGCCCTATGTGCATTGATAAGCAAATTGATTTCTCTAGTATGTATAATTCTGTGAGAAATCAGTTTTTAAAACTAAAAAAGTCGGCAAATATGCTTATGACTGACATTGACTCGAGTTTGGATTTTCGCCGTTTAGAGTCAGAATTTTTGAATGTTCCTTTAATGTCTGCCCCTTCACCCTCTTCATCTTCATTCATGCCTGGTAATGTGGAACTGTCTCCAATGCTATCCTTGTCTCCAAATCCAAGCGATTGTCTGAATATTTCTCCTGTTGATTCCCCTGTTGTTAATACTATTGTTCCGGTTTTGGATCCTGCCCAGATCACCACGATAAATAGTGATATATTTGTCCCGGTACACCAGCCACCTCCTATTTTAACAGTAGTGGCTCCTCGCAAGCAAGTTTTTGTGTCGCGACTTTCCGTTGAAACTACTTATGACTCAGTTGCTGCTTATATTGCTAGCAAAACTACAGCAAGTGTTTCTATTACGAAATTTAACTTTTCTTCTCCTCGCGAAATATCTTCTTTTAAAATTAATGTTTCTCAAGATTTCTTTCCAATTATCTGCGATCCCAAATTTTGGCCCCCTCATACGGTTGTTCATGAGTTTTTGCCAAAATAAAGAAATCTGCCTGTACCTGTTAACCTCCAAGCTGTATCCTTTTCAACTATGAATTCTGTTGATCCAAAAAACTAAATTCTGACGAAATATCTATTATTTATCAGAATGTTAGGGGTCTGGTTTCAAAACTTAAAAACTTGTTTTTGAGTAGCTTTTCACTCCATTCAGGTATAATTTGTTTGACTGAAACGTGGTTAAATCAAAGTATATCTAATTGTGAACTTTTTTCAAATAATTTCATTGTCTATAGATCTGATCGACCGTCTCGCCGAGGTGGTGGTGTATTAATTGCTGTCAAAGCTACTCTCCAGTCGGAACTGTTCTGTTTTACTTCTGTTAGTGATGCTGAGATAATCTCTGTTAAAGTAACTCTCCCCTCACATGCTGTTTTTATCACTTGCTCCTATATCCGTCCTTCTTCTGATATTCAAGTTTATTTTCAACACCTTACCTATATCAAAGAAGTCTCTACTCATGTCCGTGACAATGATATTTTTATCGTACTGGGTGACTTTAATTTACCCATCATATTCTGGTCTTCATCCGACAATATAAATTATCTTGTGCCATCTGCCCAGCATGACTTCTTAGAAGCCATGCTTGACCTTCCATTATTTCAGATTAATTCAATTTCTAATTATTTGAGTAGAACTCTCGATCTTGTATTTATTAACAACGACTGTATTGCCAATGTCTCTAGGTCATCCCCTCTGTCTGTCCCAGAGGATGCATATCATCCTACCTTAGAAGTTACATTGTCTGTTAGCAATCCTGTTATGTCTTCTCCTTTAGTGTCTAACTTGCCTCGCCGTTGCTTTCGCAAAGGAAATTACTCATTGTTAAATCAACGTATTCTGGCAACTGATTGGTCTTTTCTATATGATGCGGTTGATATAAATATTTCCCTGAAATTTTTTTATAGCACCTTAAATTCTCTATTGGACGAATGTGTCCCTAACTCTACTACGTTGTCCATCTCTTCTAAGCCCCTTGGTTCACTCCAAGACTATCGTCTTTACAAAATAATAAATCTAAATATTGTAAAAAATATAATAGGTCTGGCTTGAGTGCTGACTTGTCTAAATACATTATAGCCAAGTCAAACTTTCTTCTCCTGAATTCTCAGTGCTATGAGAATTACTGTAACGATAGGATTACGGGTTGTCTAATATAACACCGGAGGGCACATGTGCCCCCATCTATGTTGGTTTTATCAATGTTCTTTATTTGAATCAAAATGATCTTAGCCTATTGTTAACATACATGAAACTTATGCTGTTATTAATTAACAGCTACAAAGAGAGGGAGAGCGAGTGTACTCATACATTTTGGGGCTCACTCAAAGAGTGGCTAAAATGCAAGCGCAGCGTTTCCCGTTGGTCAACGGTCTCACGCTGGCTTGGCCTTCTTAAGAGGCTTCATATTACTTACACGCGCAGACAGTATGTATGCGCGTATTCATATATGAATACACTACACCTCCCTTTTTAGAAAAATAACGTAATATTATTAATATGTAGTTATTTACGTTAAATTTGATTGTAATTTTTCTTTTCATAATATGAAAATTGAATAATATAAAGGTATAAAAATTATGAAGTATATAAAAAATATTGAAAATAAAATTGTATTAAAATATATATAAAATTCTAATAATTTTTTTCAAAGTTTTTTTTTGATTTTCTTAAATTGATATATTGTGTGTGTTATTGAGTAAAAATATAATTAATATGAAAATATTAAAATATAAGAATATAAATGTATAAAAGTATAAGAATATAGAAATGTAAAGATTCTGCATACGAATTTTTATTTCTTTGTACAATTTTTTTTTTTTTGTTTATTTTTTTATTTATTTGTATATATAGTATGCTTCTTTTTTTTTTTTTTTTTACTGTGGTTATATGGATGGCTGATCAGACAAAACTTTTGTAAAATTTTTGTATTATATATTAATTTAATTTATTATTATTTTTAATTTTTTTTTTTATTATTATTATTATTAAAATGGTTACTGTTTGTTACTTGGAAGTCTTCATTTTATTATTTTCTTTTTGTTTTTGCAAATAATTTTTTTTTATTTTTTTTCAATTTAATTTTTGTTATTTGAGATTATGATGTTATCTCTTTCCCTTTTTGTCTTTGTTGTGATTCTGTCTGGTGGTGGTGTGCAGTAGACGGTTTAATGTCAATATGTTAAATATTTGCACGAGTAAGTCAATGTATAATTTTTATTTTTCGTTTCTATGTCCGTAATGAACGTCTTCATTGGACTGAACTAAAATATAAAGGAATTCCTTAGTTGGAATATTACTTATCAATTGTAAACATTATTGCTTCTTGTACTTTTATTTATTATTTTTTTGGGTCACCGGCTTGAGTAGCTACTCTTTTATACATTATTGCCCATATATTTGAAATTATCTATTGAAATTGAATCAATGATATTTCTGCTCAGTGCCTCTTGAGTTTGCTGATTATGAGTATCCCGGCTTCTGATTAAGCCTTTGGAATAACTGACCTAAGTCGAGAATTCCATTAGAATACAAATCGCTAACTTCAATTCTTGCGATTACTTTAGATCCTTGTTTAAAAAAAAAAAGCAAATATCGTTTACACGCAAGGTCACTACATTTCTTAATCCGTCATTTGTGATGACGGTGGGCTTAGAAGCTTTTCAAGATTTTGCCTAAGCAAAGGTTCTTGTTATATTCATGCGCATGATTATTTTGTTTACATTATGGTAGTGACTTCAGGACTTTTTTTTCGTAAGTCTTTAAAATTGGATAGAACGGGCATCTGCCACAATTTCTATTATTTTCTTTCTTTCTTTTATATATTCATTTGCCTGGAAGGGCATTATTTGGAATAATAAAAATTGAGTTATTTTAGACAAATATTTTATAAAATATTTTTTTTTTTTGTGTAAAGTGAATAAAACACGGAAGGTGTTTGTGGAAGTGCATTTTTATTGTTAGTTTTAACTAACGGTCTATCTATTATAATTTTGAAAACTATTTTGCAAATTTACGTTGTGTTCAAATGTCATAGTCGGTATCTAATTGTGTATGTCAATTATGCTTTACAAGAATGGCAAGAGGCGATGCGATTACTTTGACATTGTACGCATCTTTTTGCGTTTACGTCTTAAGCTACGCATACGCGTCTTACGACACTTACTTGTCATGTTTTTTTTCGATTCGAAAGTAGAAAGCATATTTTGTATTTATTTATTTATTTATTATTTATTTGCTGTTGTCATCTAGGTAAACTACGCAAAATTAGATAATCTGAGCTCATATGTATTTCTTTTAAGTTTCATAGATATTTCTAGCCATTCATAAATATTTTTGTAGATAATTGTGTTTAGAACAACAGGGGAACACTTTGTTGTTTACATTTGCAAGAGACTATTTTACAATATTTTACTTATTCTAAGTTTATACAACAAAGTGTTTTTTTAGTATTTAGTGTAGGCTATTATATTGAGATTGGTTTGTGTTTTTCGTAGTCGTAACTAGCGCATTGCGCAAGATGGTTACTATTAATTTGAAAAAAAAAATAAGCGAAGTGCTAACGTCTGTTAGCCCGCTTCTTCCTGTTATTTAAAGGGTGTTGATCTCCTTCAGCTCCTCCTGTAGGCGGATCCTGCGTGCGTTGTCTTCTATGCGTCAGCTGGTCGTCGCCGGTGCTGGCGCGCTGACGCTCCCTCGCAGCTGTTCTCTTTCGGTATTCCTCCAATGTCGTCTTTTAAGTAGGTTGTCTTTTTTAAGTTGATCGCTGGCTACATCTTGGGATGTTGTTTGCATGTAATTTTCTTCTTTTTTTTTTTTTTTTTGTTGGTTGTTATTGTTGGTGAGTTACATTAATTAAATTAATCCTTTTTCCATTTGATATTTCAGCAGATGAATTCTTTTAAGTTTCGCTAATTAACTGTATTGTATGTATGTAATTATTGTTTGATGTTCACACATGTTCAACATTAACTTCAGTTCTTATTTGGTTTTAGATTCATATGATGCTTCGATGTTGTTATTTATTCATTTATTATTATTTTTTTTTGAAACATTTTTCACAGTTGCTGTCTTTGATATTTCGATTGCACTTTTAACGTTTTGTTATTGTTTGTTGTTGTTAATTTGGCACTGTGGTTTTTTTTTTTTTTTATTGATTTTTCACGTTTCACTATTTATTTTCATTGCAAGTTTTTTTTTTTTTTTTTTAAAACTTCGTGAACGTGTCACGGTCGCCATGTAACGATAAGATTACGGGTTGTCTAATATAAAACCGGAGGGCACATGTGCCCCCATCTATGTTGGTTTTATCAATGTTCTTTATTTGAATCAAAATGATCTTAGCCTATGGTTAACATACATGAAACTTATGCTGTTATTAATTAACAGCTACAAAGAGAGGGGGGGGGAGTTCCTTTATTTTTTTGGGCTCCCCCAAAAGGGGGTGTTTAGTCATTTCAATTAAGATAAAAAACTACATGAATTCTAGTATTATTTCAATATCGTAATGTTAAGTCAATTGAAAATCTGGTAAATAAGTATGTTAATGTTATGAAACTCTGTTATTAACATAGTTGAATAATAGCACTCTACCGCTGAGCGGAGAGAAAATATAATATCACTTCTGAAATATCACATGGAAAGAGCGCACGTATTTTATTTAACCTGTCTGTCTGTCCGCAATAAAGTCGAAGTCGACTAATAGCCCAAGTTGCTTTCTTGCCGTACATACATATAAGTGTACGAGCAAGTTCTAAGTTGCCACTAGTTGCTGCAACATTTTTTGGCGCCCCCGGGTGGACCCTTTGAGTTGGGATTTCACATTTGTTACTGGATTGGATTTGACTGGAGATTGTACGAAACATCGCTGGAGTCACTGGAAATTGGTTTTATTGGATTTACTGGAGTGGATCTCAAAGCGCAGTATGGACTGCCAGGTCACGTAACTACCAAATAAAATCAATTAAATAAATAAGCATTCGTGAATAAATCATATTCAGTGCTTATAAAGGTGACATATGTATGTACTATGTACATATTAATAACGCTGCTCAAAATTGACAGCTGCTCTACATATGTACATATATACATAGTTCTCAGCAATTTACCGCAATCGTTTGTGTGCCGCTCTTTGTCGTTTTTCGTCTTGACCTTCGTTCACTTTGATCGGTCATTAACTTGTGCCTAATTTGCTCTCACTGCACTTTCGCGCGTGTGTTATACATAGAAAGAGTGCCAGCTTAGACAAAATTCGGTTGTCAAGCGGCTCTTCACCTTTTTTGCAATTGCTTGCGCGGTAATTCGTACCGGCTGCATTTTGCTACACACATACACACACACGCATTTCGTTTTTGGTTATTCGCTTTATATGTTCGCATGTTGGTTGAACATTAAACACAGTTAGCTTAGACAAAATTCGGTTGTCAAGCGGCTCTTCACCTTTTTTGCAATTGCTTGCGCGGTAATTCGTACCGGCTGCATTGTGCTACACACATACACACACACGCATTTCGTTTTGGTTATTCGCTTTATATGTTCGCATGTTGGTTGAACATTAAACACAATTAAATACATTCGCTTTGCATCGCTTGCATGCTTATTCGGCACAGTGGGACAAATTTATTAAAAACTAAATTCCTCAGCGCATTTTTAAATTTAATTCAACACTAGTTAAATAAAGCGCGTTTACATATAACAATTATTTGACTCAAACTTGTTGAGTAAATTAATTTAATTAACTTCGGTAAACATATTGCGCATTTTTTCAAATTTCTATTACCACTGCACAACAAAGCTGCAGCCATGGGTGGTAAGAAAAATAAAAGCAAGTCGATGTCTGATTCAGATTCAACTGATTTAGATAACTTGTTGCAGCGTAACAAGATAGTCACGGCTGATATTGCTCGTGTTAAAAAACAAATAAAACTTATAACTATTCCCATTGAGCCGTGTGAAGTTGAATGTCGATTAGAAATCTTGAATCGTTACATACAAAGTGCATTCGATATTCAGCAGGAGCTAGATATGATTAGTCCTGACATGGTTTCTCGTTCTGACTTGGAAGACTTGTGTATCTCAACGAAAGCATTGTTGATGAGCAAACGTAAACAATCAGTTACTCATCGCGATGGCCCAGCTAATTCTACTATGATAGCACAAGCATCTCACTCTAGGCAGCTGCCGCAAATGAAGCTGCCACGATTTGGAGGGGAGTATTCTGAGTTCAAAAATTTTATTGGCCTTTTCGAAAACTTGGTGGATAGTGATTTAGCCATGTCTAACATAGAAAAGTTTAATCATTTGCTGTCATGCTTAGAGCGCGAAGCTTTGGGCACCGTCAAAGCATATCAAGTATCGGACGCTAATTATCCAAAGGCTTTAGCTGCATTAAAAAATGTTTATGATAACAGTTGTTTAATTGTTTTTAGTAGCGTGTCTAAATTATTCGAATTACCACACATAAAGTTGCCATCGCCGTCTGCATTACGTAATCTCATAGATACTGTAAAGGCAATCTATGAATCACTATTGTCATTGGGATCGCAAACCGAGATTTTAAATATGCTGATTATTTATTTAGTTATGAGTAAGGTTGATTCAGTTACTAAAGCCAAATGGGAAGAAGATCTAGATTACTCCAAGCTACCGTCGTGGAACGATTGTGAGGTTGCATTAAATAGGCGATATCAGCATTTGTCTGCTGAACATTCTAGTAGCAAGAGCATCACTCCAGACATTCATAAAAGAAATGGTAAAACATCGCTATCTGTCTCACAACCTGCGGTTACTGGGAAATGTGCCTTTTGCAAGTCATGTGACCACTATATACAGTCATGTACTTCTTTCGCGGCAGTTCCCTGCCTAAAGCGTTTTAAATTTGTCAAGGCTTTCCCACTTTGCATAAACTGTTTGCGCCCGGGACACTCGGTCTCATCGTGCAAATCCAGCCACTGCAGAGTGTGCCAAAAGCCGCACAATACCTTATTGCATAAATATACAACTGAATCCCAGCAACCAACAAATAATCTGCCTATGGTGGCACAAACTTCAACTTCGACTCGAGTGTCTACGGCTAATCATGCTACTAGTGGTGCCGATCAAGTTATATTAGCTACGGCAATTGTTAAGATTAAGGATCAGTGTGGTACAGATCAGGTAGCTAGAGCTCTCCTAGATTCAGGTTCGCAAATTAACTTTATCACAGAAGATCTTGCTACGAAACTTAATTTGAAAAGACATCGAAAAGAAATCAGCCTTTTAGGAATAGGGAAGCGTCAGTCTACAGTTCATTATGCGGTCCAAACTTCGATTGGATCAAGAATTAATTCTTTCGAAATGCTTACTGAATTTAGTGTCTTAAAGTCGATCTCGTCGCATCAGCCTGAAAGACTTATTGATGCAACCGTTCCCAATGACATCGAGTTGGCTGATCCGTTGTTTTTTAAGCCCCAGCGAATTGATATGCTGCTTGGTGCAGATACATTCTTTGAACTGCTCGAAAACGGACAGTTGAAAACTAGCGCAGATTCGCCTACATTCAGGCGCACCGTCTTTGGCTGGATTGCATCTGGGAAATGCAAATCCACCTCTGAGAATTGTTCGCGGCAGACTTCTCTCATCAGCACTTCTGAAGAGAATTTAACCATTGACACATTCATTAGAAAATTCTGGGAGCTGGAAGAAACGCCAAACGTTCAATTGAAGCTGAATACCCCAGAACAAGAGCTTTGTGAGACATCTTTCACAGAAAACGTTACTCGTTTACCCTCGGGACACCTCAGTGTGACATTGCCCTTTAAGACCAGTCCACACTGTTTGGGATTGTCTTATGAAAACGCCAAGCGACGTTTTTTAGCACTTGAGAGAAGATTAAGTAAGCAACCAGAGATTTGCGATATGTACATTGCTTTCATGAAAGAGTACATTTCTCTTAATCATATGAGCATCACTGATAACATAATCCCGAGAGAGCCGCATTATTTTATTCCGTATCAATGCGTGCTGAGACCGCAAAGCACATCTACAAAACTGAGAGTCGTATTCGATGCCTCCAGTAAAACTTCGTCGCAAATGTCGCTAAACGACATTCTAATGGTTGGTCCTACCATCCAACCCACATTGTATTCCATTCTGCTAAGGTTTCGAATGCATCCATTTGCAATTACCGCAGATATAGCTAAGATGTACCGTCAAGTCGAAATTGACGAGACCCAGCGTAACTTTCAGTTAATTGTCTGGAGGGAAAGGCCTACAGAATCATTAAAAATTTACCGTTTAAACACCGTAACTTATGGCACAGCTTCAGCGCCATTTCTAGCCATTAGATGCTTAAAATATTTAAGTGATCTGCATGCTACAACACATCCTTTGGCCTCAAAGTCGTTGGCTAAAGACTTTTATGTAGATGATTTGCTATCTGGTGCAAATTCATTGGAAGAACTACGGTTGTTGAAAAACGAGTTGATTTCTGTCCTAAGTTCTTTTGGCTTTACGCTTACAAAATGGTCTTCTAATTGCGAGCAAATCAATACTGAAGATGATTCTATTGCAATTGCGCACGAAGAGACAAAGACGCTCGGATTGCTTTGGCATCCTAGACAAGACGTCTTTAGATACACAATGGAAAATTTGCCATTAGACGTACAGCCAACAAAGCGATCGATACTCTCATTCGTATCGCGACTGTATGACCCTTTAGGGCTTTTATGTCCGCTTATTACTCGTGCAAAGATTTTTCTACAAGAACTGTGGCTTCAAAACCTTGGTTGGGACGATCCAATACCCACCGACTTGCAAAATGATCTGCATGCCGTTGTACATTGTTTTGATGAACTGAAATCAATTTCAATCCCTCGTTATGTAGGCATTGCACCAAATGTATCTTGCCAAGTTCACGGCTTTTCTGATGCCTCATCACGAGCATTTGGGTGTTGCATATATTTAAGAATTGCTGATCAAAATAGTGTGTCTGTCAAATTACTAACAGCAAAGTCTAAAGTAGCCCCACTTAAAACAAAATCGATACCGCGCTTAGAGCTATGCGCTGCTCAGCTGCTCGCCAAGCTTTGGGCAAATGTCAAGGATCTGATCGAAATTCCAATAGAGCAAGTCGTGCTTTGGTCAGATTCGGAAGTAGTTCTTCACTGGTTGCAAATGCATGCATCCAAGTTAAATACGTTTGTTGCTAATCGTGTGGCCGACATACAGGAGTTGAGCATAGGTGCGACGTGGCATCATGTTCCCACTAAAGACAACCCAGCAGATATAGTATCTCGAGGTTGCTCTGCAATCGAGCTCCGAGAATCAATTTGGTTCAATGGTCCACAATTCTTGTTGAAGGCGCAGTCGCATTGGCCAATTAATTCACACATTAAATTGACAGCTAATGACTTGCAGTTAGAAGTTCGTAGTTCAGCCACGGTGTTAATCGTGGCCGATGCGCCACCTAATTATATTTTAGAGCTGATTGACAAGACATCGTCATATCAAAAACTTCTTCGAATTGTCTGTTACATGCTGCGTTTTACCAATGGAAAAGGAAAGAATTACACTACACTGGTACCTTCCGCTGAAGAGATGAATAGTGCATTCCTCACTATTATTCACATTATTCAACATACTGTTTTTGAAAAGGAAATAGCAAATGTAAGAAGTTCTAAGACGCTTCTGCCATCCTTTCAGAAGCTTACACCGTTTTTACATCCTCATCAAGTTGGAAAGCGTGTTATTTGGCTGCTACGAGTGGGTGGTCGTTTGGTAAAAGCGCCACTTCCACATAATGCAAAGTTTCCCTTACTTATGCCGAAAGGCAATCGGTTTATCGAAACATACCTAAACTACTTGCATCGTTCGAACTGTCATGCCAATCCTCGCGTTCTGCTGAGCATTCTCCGCCAGCAAGTGTGGTTGATCAACGCTCGCCAAGAATGCAACGCAATTGTTAGACGTTGTGTCTACTGCTTTCGGTATAAGCCAGTTCTCGCCTCACAAATAATGGGAAATTTGCCCGCTGATCGCCTGCATGGCAACAGGCCCTTTAAAATTAGCGGAGTGGATTTTTTTGGTCCATTTCTTGTGTCACTAGGTATTCGTGGAAAACGACCTGTTAAAATGTATATAGCTGTATTTGTGTGCTTTACATCTAAAGCTGTCCACATGGAACTTGTAGCTGATTTAACCTCCACCTCATTCATTATGTCTTTATCCAGGTTTGTTGGACGTCGGGGAGTTGCAGCAAAGATATATTGCGACAATGCAACGAATTTCGTCGGTGCTGCGCGAATAATCTCGGAGTTGGAAATGAGCATCAACACGCATCGGGATGCTATAGCGGCCTATGCTGCCGAGCGCGGCATAACGTTCAGCTTCATACCCCCCCGAGCACCGCATTTTGGCGGTCTCTGGGAAGCGGCAGTCAAATCTGCCAAGGGACTGATGCTCAAGGCCATTGGCAACGCCGTGCTTCGCCAGGACGAACTGGAGACAATAATGGTCGACGCAGAAGCAATTTTGAATTCTCGTCCGCTCATAGCTTTGAGCACCAACCCCAACGACGGCGAAGCTGTAACGCCAGCCCATCTGTTGGTAGGCGAAACGCTAGGAACGCTGCCATGCGCATCAAATCAAGTGATGCCAGACGAAAGGCTATCGTACTTGAAAAGATGGCAGTTGATCTCAGCCGTCAAGCAGCGCTTTTGGGCGGATTGGTCACGCGACTATCTGCTGGGGCTGCAGCAGCGTCAACGATGGAACAAAGAGGAGCGCAACATGGCAATAGGAGACGTCGTAATAATCCACGAAGACAACAGTCCACCACAGCAGTGGCTGCTCGGGGTCGTCGAGGAGGTCGTCAAGGGAGCAGACAGCAAAGTCCGCGTCGCAGTCGTGCGAACCAAGAACGGCGTGTATAAACGAGCTATCCATCGACTAGCACCGCTGCCGTTTAATATAGATTAACTTGTCAACAAATGAAGCTTGTATTTTTAAATTGAAATGTATACAAATGTATTGAAGTATATATAATATTTTGTAACTTGTTTGAAGCCCTCTGGCCATTCAACGCGGCCGATGTTTAGTCATTTCAATTAAGATAAAAAACTACATGAATTCTAGTATTATTTCAATATCGTAATGTTAAGTCAATTGAAAATCTGGTAAATAAGTATGTAAATGTTATGAAACTCTGTTATTAACATAGTTGAATATTAGCACTCTACCGCTGAGCGGAGAGAAAATATAAAATCACTTCTGAAATATCACATGGAAAGAGCGCACGTATTTTATTTAACCTGTCTGTCTGTCCGCAATAAAGTCGAAGTCGACTAATAGCCCAAGTTGCTTTCTTGCCGTACATACATATAAGTGTACGAGCAAGTTCTAAGTTGCCACTAGTTGCTGCTTGGAATGGTTAAATCTAGCAATGATAGCGAATCCGCAAATTTTTTTGCTAATTTTTTTCCAATCAATTTACTCGTCTGCATCCCTTATTAACTTTCCTTCCCCTTATAAAATTTTTTTTTCAAATTTTTTTCTCTTCCCTTTTTTTTTTTTCCCCCCTTTTTTTTTTTTTTTAATTTTTTTAAAGTCTTCTTACTCTTCTGGGCCTGACAATATACCTAGTTGTCTTCTTAAGAAGTGTAGTGCTTCTCTTCTTCGCCCATTGCTTAAGCTTTTTAATCTATCCCTTGAATCTTCTGTCTTTCCATCCCTTTGGAAAGAATCGCTTATTATCCCTCTTCACAAAAAAGGTGGGAAGTCCAATATTGAAAATTATAGGGGCATTGCAAAATTGTCCGCTATCCCTAAATTATTTGAAAAAATTATCACTTCGTCTTTGCAACATTTCTGCAAATCAATCTTATCCCCTGCTCAACACGGCTTCGTAAAAAATCGATCAACTATGACCAATTTATTAGAATTCACAACCTTGGTACATGATGCTTTCCTCTCGAAAATGCAAACGGACGTCATTTACACGGACTTCAGCAAAGCTTTCGACTATGTACACCATGACCTTTTACTTCTCAAGCTTGACCGTATTGGTTTCCCTCCCTCTCTTTTATCTTGGATTTCTTCTTATTTAAAGGGAAGGACACAAAGAGTCCTCCTAAGACGGGCTACCTCTAAACAAGTCCAGGTTACTTCTGGAGTACCACAGGGTAGTCATCTTGGTCCTTTACTTTTTACTCTTTTTATAAATGATCTTCCCTCTGTTTTATCACATTCTCGCATTCTCATGTACGCGGACGATGTGAAACTTATTTTCTCTTATTGTCATTCTCTGAATCATACTTGCTTACAAGATGATTTAAATTCAATGCAACTTTGGTGTATAACTAATCAGTTGCTTCTCAATTGTTCTAAATGTATGGTTATGTCTTTCAGCCGTAATAGTCCCTTCATTACCAGATACTCAATTGACAATACCCCGTTGCAACGTATTTTCACAGTCAAGGACCTTGGTGTTCTTTTTGACACGAAACTCTCATTCGGCCTTCATATTGCTACTATTGTTAATGAAGCCAAAGGTTTTCTCGGTTTCATTAAACGTTGGTCTAAAGAGTTTAACGATCCTTACGTTACGAAAACTCTGTACACTTCTCTTGTCCGCCCTATCTTAGAATACTGCTCTTGTATATGGAGCCCCCAGCATAGAAATAACCAGGATCGTATCGAATCTGTTCAGAAGCAGTTTCTGCTTTTTGCCTTACGAGGCTTAAATTGGGATAGTAATATTCGCTTGCCTTCATATTCCAGTAGGCTTCTTCTCCTTAGCCTGCCATCGTTAAACAATCGTAGGATAGTCCTTGGTGTTGCCTTCCTGCAAAAGTTGATTGCTGGCAATATAGATTCTTCTTTTCTTTTAAGTCAACTTCGTTTCTCTATTCCTTCCAGACCTACTAGAAACTTTCGCCCTTTATTTTTGAAAACGTGCACAACAGATTACGCTATGCACAACCCATTTCGTATTTTGTGCGTTCAATATAATAGCCTTTACCACGTGTTCTCTAATGAGACCTCTCTCTGCCTAATCAAATTATTGCTTTCAGGATATCTTCGGGAAGTTAATGACCGCTCTCAGCTATGAAACGGGGCATAGCTTGCTGGACTGGCTAAATTCTTTTCCCCCAACGGGGCATTAACTTCCCCCTCAACCTATCTCTATTTAATACACTTTTCTATTTTATATTTATTTATCTCTATATATAAAAGAGTTTGTCCTGTTAAGAATGGCTC